>PVJN01000954.1:0-166192 GCA_004026805.1 Lasiurus borealis
ATGGAAATTATGTGGGAAGATTAAGTGTAGCAGCTGGTTTTCTTAAGAGATTTCTTTCACATAGCTCTATTTTGACAGAATGTTACCTACTTCAGTCACTTTTAAACCATCTTGAGAAAATAAAGTCAAGGAGAGTTGCAGAGGGTTTTAACTGTTTGATGAGAACTTTATCACCTCTCCTTGGATATGTAACTTTCTCTTAAGAGGCTGAGGGCAACTCTGATGGAGACTGGCAACTGAAGGAGCTGAGTGTTGTAACTTTGTGATCCTTTCATTATATGTATTTGTGGGTAAACAGTTCAGAAGAGCCTTCAGAAAGAAAACTTCACTAGCCATGGTTTTTAACATTCTCTCTGGTTTAAAAGTTCCCTTTCTTCCCTTGCCTTATTAGGATAGATAAGGGAAGTACTTTTAAAATTCAAAGTCAATAAGGCATTTCAAACAAAGCTATTTATTAGTTAACAGAAAATGTTAGTGCAATTTGTTCTTATTGATATTTTATTAGACTCATTGTACTAATAAACTTGAAAGTGCTTGACCAGTTTTAAAATTTTAATAGAGAAGGGCACTCGTGTGAGTTAATGTGGGATATAACTGAAAAAGGTTTTCTCTTTCTTATTATATAAAAAACATGTATTTTAAATTTCAATTGTTATATGATGCATCTTTTAGATGGAAGACAATATAATGTATAACAACATCATCTAAGAAAACACATCCATCAGAAAAATCTTGAAGTCAACCAACGTTTTTTTCAGTAGACTTTTGCACCTATTTTTTTTTTTAACTAATGCTGTTCTGACATATAGGAAAATAAAACAAGATCCTAATACATACTCAAGTAGAAATAAAGAAGAAATACAGGAAATTATATTTCAATGTGGAACTATTTAAACATAACTATTTTAAGAGACTTGGTAGCATTATTTATATTAATATATCATGATTATAGGATAAATGTACAAACCAGTTAAAAAATAATCAAACTTTGATGAAACTTTGATGCTACCCAAAACAAGTATAAATGAACTTCACAATATTGTGACTTCTGAAAAAAAAAAAAAAGACTTTGACTAATCACCAGTATCTTCTAATTCATGTATACTTTTTAAATGAATACTAGAGGCCTGTTGCTCAAAGATTCATGCAATAGGCCTTTCTTCACCTGGCTGCTGGCACTGGTTTACCTCTCGCACCTGGGACCCAGGCCTTGGCTCTGGCCAGAACCTTCAGTCTTCACTCCACACCCATGTATGCCAATTACCCCATCATCTTTGTTGGGTTGGTTTGCATACTCACTCCTGATTGGCTGGTGGGTATCATGGAGGTATGGTCAATTTGCATCTTTTTCCTTTTATTAGTGTTGTTTTTTGTGCTTGAATGGATATGTATTATATTATATATATACTTTATATTTTAATTTATTTTGAGAAACCATGGTTAAGAAGCCATAAACTCCAGACAAAATCTTAGTCTTGTAAAACCCATGCTATTTTTGAAATCTCCATTGAAAATTATTTAAGGACTAGAGGCCTGGTGCAAGAATTCATGCAGGGGTGGGGTACAGCTGGCCTGCTCCAATTGGGGCCAATCAGGAGGGGCCAACTGGAGGGAAGGGCCACAAATGGTTGGCAGGCTAGCTCCACCCCCTTGTTGAACTCCTGGTCAAATTCCCAGTCGAGAGAACAATTTGCATTTTAGTCTTTTATTATTTAGGACTAGAGACCTGATGCATGAAATTGTAGAAGGTACTCAGCCCCTACCTCTATGGCAGGTGACTGCCTTGGCCCCCACCTGTCACATGGTGCTTCTGCCTTGGCCCCTGCCACTGTGGCTTTGATTAGAGGTGATCTGGAAGGATGTCTGGTCCAATTAGCATATTATACTTTTATTATTATAGACTAGAAGCCTGGTGCATGAAATCCATGCATGGGTGGGAGGGATGTCCCTCAGCCCAGCCTGCACCCTCTCCAATCTGGGACACCTCAAGGGAAGTTGGACATCCCTCATACAATCCAGGTCTGCTTGCTTTCCTGATTGCCCTTAACTGCTATTGCCTGCCAGCCTGATCACCCCTTAACCACTCCCTGACAGCCTGTTTGCCTCTAACTGCCCTCCCCTGCAGGCCTTGGTCCCCCCAACTATCCTTGCCTGTAGGCCTGATTGCCCCCAACTGCCCTCCTCTGCTGGCCTGGTAACCCCTAACTGCCATCCCTTGCAGGCCTGATCTCCCCTCACTGTATTTCCTTGTAAGCCTGGTCCCTCCCAACTGCCTTTGTCTACTGGCTATCTTGTGGCAGCCATCTTGTTTCCACATTGAGACAGGATCTTTGACTACATAGGGGCAGCCATTCTGTGTGTTGGAGTGATGGTCAATCTGCATATTACTCTTTTATTAGATAGGGTAAAGGCCTGGTACACGAGTGGGGGCCAGCTGGTTTGCCCTGAAAGGTGTTCCAGATCAGGGTGAGGGTTCCCTTGGGAAGTGGGGGGGGGGGCTGGGTGAGGGGCATGTAGTGGTTTGCAGGCTAGCCATAGCCCCTGGCAACCCAAGCAGAGGCCCTGGTATCTGGGATTTATTTATCTTCTACAATTGAAACTTTGTAGCCTTGAGTGAAGGCCAAGGCAGGCTAGGGCAGGCACAAAATTTGGCTTCCTGCATTTCCAGGAAAACTCAAGCCTCCTGCTCCCTCTGGCTGCAGCTATCTTGGTTGGGCTAATTTGCATACTCGCTTCTAATTGGCTGGTGGACGTAGCTTGTGGGTATAGTGGAGGGATGATTAATTTGAAAATTACTCTTTTATTAGATAGGATACTACCCACCATCTCTAAGTTTATTTTACAGCTCCAGTACATTTCATCCTTTGTCTTAGTACCTTCACAGCACAAAATATATGTTTCCTTTCTGATACTTTCCATATGGTATTATCAGATTTTATAATACTGTGGGCCTCAGAATAAATTTTCAGCCTAAAATAGGTTTCTTATTACTGTTGATACTTTTTTTTTTATCATTTCATTACCTGAACTGAACATAGAAATGTATATTTTAAAATAAATAATTAAATGTATAAACAGTGTGAATCTCTGCATACATATGCTTTACTATTAAAAATAAGTTAATCTATCATTCCTTACTATTGAAAGGGGAATATGCAAATTGTTAATGTCCAAGTGGTTAAAATTAATTTCAATATATTTAAGTAGAATGGGTTGAAAAGCAGTTACACTACACTTTAACTCAAAGTTTTCCCTGGAATTGCATTAGCTGAGTGCTGGGAAGAAAATACTTGTTATACTTCTAAGCCTGATTATTTAACTTGCAAGGTTCCTAGATATATACCACTGAAGTGGTCCTGACAGGAGTATAGTGGTTCCCCACCCTTTGTCTGTGGTTTTATTTTCCATTGTTTCGATTACCCATGGTCATCTGTAGTCTGAAAATATTAGATGGAAAAATCCAGAAATAAAAAAATCATAAATTTTAAATTTCATGCGATTCTGAGTAGTGTGATGAAATCTCACTCTGTCCTGCTCCATCCTACCCAGGATGTGAATCAGCCCTTTGTCCAGCATGCCCACCCATTAATCACTCGGTAGCCTTCTTGATTATCAGACTGTCACAGTATCCCAGTGCTTGTGTTCAAGTAGTCCTTATATTACTTAATGGCTCCAAAGTGCAGGAGTAGTGATACTGGCAATTCAGATATGCCAAAGAGAAGCCATAAAGTGCTTCCTTCAAATAAATAGGTATGTATGTATGTATGTACAGGGAAAAACAGTGTGCATAGGCTTCTATACAGTTTCAGGCATCCAATGATGATCTTAGAACATAGCCCTCTTAAATAAGGGGGGACTCCTGTAGTAACAGAATGAGCCCATGTACAAAATCAATAACAAAGAATAAAATATCTAGACATGTAATGACCAGAAAGAACTTCATGGATAATGGTTAGATGAGAGAATCTGGATAAAAGAGTATATAATATACTGGAGGTCTGGTGCATGATATTTGTACACTGAGAGGGGTCCCCTCAGTCCAGCCTGAGCCCTCTCGCAGTATGGGCACTTTTTGGGATGTCTGCCTGTTGGTTTAGGCAGAGTGGGTCTTTAGCCACCACCACTATACTCACCAACCGTGAGCCCAGTTTCTCACTGAGTGGCACTCCCCCTGGGGGAGCGCACTGACCTCCAGGGGGCAGCTCCTGCATTGAGTATCTACCCCCTAGTGGTTAGTGTGCATCACAGCAACCAGTCATTCCACCATTTTGGTTGATTTTCATATTAGGGTTTTATTATATATGATGATTCTATTAATAAAAAGTTTAAGAACAAGCTATCTGAATCAATGTTAATATTTATTAAAAGAGTGTTACTTTTGGGAGAAGAAACTATAAAATAAGAAGGACAGAGCCATCTTGGAAGTACTTAATTTATATAGGATTATACAGATATAAGCCTAATTTAAAAATGAGTGGGTGGTACTGTTAATATTAGTACATATCATGCATTTTTTTACTCAGTAGTTACCAATCAACATTTTTTTAAACCTCATCTATATAGATTTACATATGTACATGGAGAAAGGAGGAAGTGGAGAAGGATGAGGAAGGCTTTGCCATAGACTTCTTTCACCTTCTATTGCTTTCTGTGATGTACCTGGACAGCTGTAACCATCACAGGACTGTCACTCTTTCCCAATGTGTCAGATGGCAGTCAGAACTTTTTAAGAATCTGCAAGTTGAAGGCCTATACGGAGACAAAGAAGTTGTAAAGTCCTTTTGTCCTTTGTTGTTCTTACCTGGAGTTCTCTAAGTGATGCTGGGAAGCAGGCAATGGAAAAACATTTCACCTTAAGGTCCCCCTGTAGGTTATTGAGAAGGGTATCAATCTTGCCTCCTAAAACAAGTCATTAGATTGTCCAGAGGGATTATTCTTTTAAATTCATAGAGACTATAGACTGAATCTGTAACAGGGGCATTAAAAAATCAGTTCAATAAGATTTATCCATTTACAAGCAAGAGCCTGATAAACTGACTTAACCAACTAGTTGACCCCCTGCCTCCTATATTCCCCAGGTGTGGAAATAGTACAAAAGCCCCTAGTGCTATCAGGAACTTGTGGGTGTCTTAGGATTTCTTTTTCTGTCATCTTTCAAATATAACTTTCTTTCCTGTAGGTGCAAGATGTCTATGACATTAACATAATTCAGAGGTTTTGGTCAGTAAGCACATTTCCTAAGTCTTTAAAGTGATTTTATACATTATATCTTTTAATCGGAATACAAAAAAAAAAAAAGCCCATGTATTGTGATAGGATTGTATCTTCTTCATGTTTTAATCTATATTTTCTTCCTGCATTTCTCTTTTTAACGAAGAAAAATTAGTATACAATGAAATGCATTTACACTGATAGATAATTCTCCCAGTTTTGACTAATGTTTATATGCATGTAAACAACACCCCAATCAAAATAGACACATTTCTGTTACTTCAGGAAATTCCCTTGGGTCTCCTTCAAGTTATTAACCATTATCCCATAGTGCTGATTTTTTTTTAACCATGAATTAATTTTATCTTATACAGAAATGTATATATATAACATATATAAAACCACACATAATAGCTTCTTTTGTGACTAGATTATTTCTTTCAATAAAATGTTTATGAACTTCAACCATGTTTTCTCATATATCAGCCTTTTACTGCTAAATAATATTATACTATATGAATATACAATAATGTTTTTTTTTAATTTTATTTAATTTATTGGATTTTTATGGTTAACAAAGTTATACAGGTTTCAGGTGTACAATTCTACAACACACCATCTGTGCAATCAATGTATTATGTCTTCATCTCCCCAAGTCAAGTGTATAGACATTTGATTTACTTTTAATGTTTAGCTACATTTATAATTTCTATAAACGTGGTATATACAACTAGAGGCCAAGTGCACAAAATTCATGCATGGAGGGATGGGAATCTCTCAGCCTGGTCTGTACCCTCTTGCAATCTGGGAAGGCTGGTTCCTAACAGCTGACCTGTTTTCCTGAATGCCCTGAACTGCTCGCCTGCCTGCCTAATCTCCCCTAACTGCTTCTGCCTTGGCCCCTACCATGGTGGCTTTGTCTGGAAGAACATCGGAATGACATCCGGAAGGTCATTTGGCTGTCCTGTCTAATTAGCATATTATATTTTTATTATTATAGATTAGTTTTCTGAACATACACTTTTATTTCTCTTGGATAAATTGGGGTGGAATTGCTTGATGATAAGGTAACACAAGCTTCAATTTAGAGTAAAAAAAAAATCTGTCAAAGTAAATCTTTTTAACTTTTTACTCTCATTGGCTATGTATAAGTGCTTCAATTTCTTCACATCATGACCAAAGTCAAATTGGATTTTTGTCTTTTTATTTTTATACTAATGGCCTGGTGCATGATGTCCTACTGCGTGTTTACAGGGAACAGACTTAAACCGGCAGTTGGACATCCCTCTTGCAATCTGGGACTGCTGGTTCCTAACTGCTCACCTGCCCGCCTACCTGATTGCCCCTAACCACTATGCCGGCAGGCCTCCTCGCCCCCAACTGTCCCCTGCCACTTTCCTGCTTACCCCCAAATGCCCGCCAAATACCCGCCCCTGTGCCAGAGTGCTCACTCCCAACTTCTCCCCCTACTAGCCTGCTAACTCCAACCTGCCCTCCCACTGGCCTATTCACTCCCAACTTACCCCCACTGATGGCCTGCTCACTCCCAACTGCCCCCCTGTTGATCTGCTCACTCCCAAATGCCTCCCCTGTGGCCTGTTCACCCCCAATGCCCACCCCCTCATTGGCCTGGTCACCCACAACTGCCATCCCATCCTGGCCTGATCACTCACAATTGCCCTCCCCTCTAGGTCTTTAATCGCCTCTACCTCAGCCCCAACACCATGGCTTTGTTCAGAAGAATGTCCAAAAGGTCTTCTAAAAGGTCACCCAGTCTAATTAGCATATTAGCCTTTTATTGATATAGACATAGAATATTATAAACTACATATATATACATTTCATTTTTGTATTCTATATATAGCAAATTATATTAATAATATAATTTATATTAATATATATGCAGTATATTAAACATTATATAATCTAAAACATATAACATAGTTCTATACAATACCAGCTTATAGGTACATATATATTTCCGTAAGTGTAATGCAATTTATAATTATAAAAAGCATAATATGTACTATATTATATCTTAGTATAATATAACATATATAAAATAACATATTAAAGTACTAAAGGCATGGAGGGTTTCTCCCTAAACCCAGACTGCACCCTCTCCAATCTAGGACCCCTTGAGTGATGTTCAACTGCCTGTTTTGGCCCAAACCCAGTAGGATCAGACCTAAATGGGCAGTTGGACATCCTTCTCACAATCCAAGACTGTTGGTTCCCAACGACTCGTCTGCCTGCCTTCCTGATTGCCCCTAACCACTTCTGCCTGCCAGCCTGATCATACCCTAACCACTCCCCTGCCATCTTGATCAATGCCTAACTGCTCCCCTGTCAGCCTGATTGCCCCTAACTATCCTCCCCTACAGGCCTGCCCCCCACCAACTGCTCTCCCCTGCAGGCCCAGTCAACCCCAATTTTCCTCCTCTGCCAGCCTGGTAACCCTTAACTGCCTTCCCTTGCAGGCTTGATCGCCCCCAACTGCCCTCATTTGCAGGCCTCGACCCTCCCAATTGCCCTCCTTTGCTGGTCATCTGTGGCAGTCATCTTGTGTCCACATGGGGGCAGCCATCTGGTATGTTGCAATGATGGTCAATTTGCGTGTCACTCTTTTATTAGATAGGATAGAGGTCTGCATAGGTAGAGGTAAAGGTGTTAGATTACATGTTAGAATATATATAACTTAGAAAGTGATCAGATAAGTCTAATACCATATATAATTATTACAGTATTATTGGCTGTATTTCCTATATAGGAAATAGTCATTAATACTTTACATATTAATGACTGGTGGCAGTTATAAAAATAGTCATCCATTCCTCTAATGCCCTCCCATATTGTAGCTATCAGTTTTTTCTCTTCATCTATGGGTTTGTTTCTGTTTTGTTCCTTTATTAATTTTGCTTTTTAGATTTCTCATATAAGTGATATCATATGGTATTTATCTTTTTCTCACTTATTTCATTTAGCATAATACCTTCTAGGTCCATCCAGGTGACACAAGTGGCAAGGTTATTTATTTATTTTTTGGTTTTGTTTTGTTTTTTTCCCCAGATACTGACAATCAACCAGACACATTGTCCTAAAGAAGAAATAAGCTAAACCAACCTTTTAGCAAGGTCAGAGATAGACTGTTCTGACCTTTTCTAGAGCTCTTTAACCGCTTAAGGCAATTCACTTTGATTCTCACAAGAGAGAATTTAGGAATGCATCAAAGACAAACTTGAAATTGGGTTAACCCCTTTGTTCTCAGTGTCTGCCAGATGGATAAACTTTGGAGCATCCCTTATGACCTGATTTCAAAGACTGTAACTGAAACTCCTAGGGAAATATGTGGTCATTTTATGCAATTTATTTTATTTAACAATTAATTAGTGGAAATTGTTTTGCTTCTTGTACTAGTTAAGCTCTTGTTACAGTAATTTGTTGGGGACATTTTAATTTATATATATTTTTTCACTTCAAAAGGAGCAGTTTAATTCCACATCAATTGCCTTGCCATCTATTTCTCCAATTTAATTTCAGATTCATTTACATTATGTGAACATGACTTGTTCAGAATAAGAAAATTGCTTTGTGAAGGATACTATTTTAAATGAAAAATAAATAGAACATTTTTGTATTCAGCCTTAAATATACAATAAACTATTGGTCTTAACTAGGTCACAGTATCTGTGGTATTAATTAGATTAGTCAAATCTAACCTAGCATTTTTCTAGTTGGAGATATTTATGATCTAAGAACTATATTTGCCATACTAGTTTGTACTTCCATTTTCAGTCCTAAATGGAATCTGCTTTTATAATTAGATTGCCTTGCACAGGAGTTGGCTATTATCCACCCCGTTTTTTTCTAAGTGAGTTTGGAAAAACAGAATTTTCTATGCTTTTAGGGTGTGCAGAAGTGACAGTATCAGTGGTAGAAGTATTTCAGTGGCAACTCCTGCATCACATCCTTTTAATCCTTGCCTTATCAGTGGTTCTCAACCTTTTTTAATGCTATGACCTTTTAATACAGTTCCTCATGTTGTGGTGACCCCCAATCTTAAAATTATTTTCATTGCTACTTCATAACTGTAATTTTGCTACTGTTAATGAATCATAATGTAAATATCTGTTTTCTGATGGTCTTAGGCGACCTTGCTAGCAGTTTTCAACCTGTGGGTCACGACCCACAAGTTGAGAACCGCTGCTGTAGAACCTAAGACCATCAGAAAACACATATATTTACATTATGATTCATAATAGTAGCAAAATTACAGGTATGAAGTAGTAATATAACGAAAATAATTTTAAGATTGGGGGTCACCACAACATGAGGAACTGTATTAAAAGGTCACAGCATTAAAAAAGGTTGAGAACCACTGGCTTAGATTCATGGTGTCCATTCTCCAGGTGGAAGAAGCAATTGCTTTGATAGCATTAGGGACCATTGTGACTTTTTTTTTTTTAATTAAAAAATTTTAATCCTCACCTGAACATGTTTTTTTCATTGATTCAAGAAAGAGTGGAAAAGAGTGGGAGAGAGAGAAAGAGAGAGAGAGAAATATTGATTGTTGCCTCCCAGGCACAACCCAATCAGGGATTAAAGCCACAACTGGGCATGTGACCTGTGCGGGAATCCTACTTCACCTTTTGGTGCTAGGAACAATAATATAACCATTTTGCTACACCAGCCAGGCCCCCTGGTGACTTCTTGATTCCAGTACATCACCCACAGTGAACCAAGCTCTACGGTTTCTCATAAATAGCCCTTGAGGTTCCACCAAGGATCTAGTCCTTCAAACTTTCCATAATTATTATAAGCACCAAGCTACTTGGAATAAATCTCTTACTGGTTAAAATGACTAGTATTGTGAAAGAAGCAACAAGAACAAATAAAGAAAACTTAGTCTTGCTCTTTTTGTAAACTAGATGTTGAATGATCCAGGAGCAGAAAAAGAGCTAAGATTCACATATGTTTATATAGTTTTCATTTTCAATTTTTCACCCTCAAATATCTATTTGAGGATTATTTTAATTTCTACTAGAGGGTGTATATTACGATCAAATACAATTTGCAACAAATCCCTATTGCTTTAGGAATGGTGCTGTGTTCTATATATTTTTCCTATTTGCAAGTGTTTATAAAAAATGAAATAAGAGAGATAATATAATAGAAAAAAGTGTGCTAAAATAAGAATCTGACTATTATCTATCATCTATCTATCTATCTATCTATCATCTATCATCTATCATGTTTCAGTAAATTATAAATAACAATTATAGTGAGTGTATAATAATTTTGTCCTATTTTGTGACATAAAACAAAGAGTTTTATATCTACTTATCCAAGGCCCTGGAATAAAGCCCCACTGAGTGGAATGACAAAGAGAAAGTCTTTATTCATCTAGCAGGAGGGTCATTGTGAAAGTAAGACTTCTTTGCCTTCTGGCCATAAGCAAAGGTTTTATATGACTCAGGGAAGCTGGTTGATCTAGAGTAAAAGGAACAAGGAAATAAAAATGTGATGTGCCAAGCAAGGCAGTTCTCAAAAGCAAATGGCCTAAGGGCAAGCAAGGCTGGGGAAGGAAATTCCACAGGTTCAGGTTTAATAAGGACATCTGACAGCTTAAGCAAGTCTTGGTTATAGCTAGGTGCATGTTGAGATAGAGTTTATGAAAAATATCTTAATCTTTATACAAACATGAAACAAGTTGCCAAAAAAAAGAAAAATTAAAAATGATGATTCGCATGCTACTTGAGGAAAACTATACTAACATCTGAAATTTAATATATAATATATCAAAAATAAGATGGAACGACAGTTGTAAGCATCAAAAAATGGATCTACATGTAGTAAATGAAGTATAGTAACATGTCAGTGGTGGAATCTTCATGGATACATGGATGGAAATGGTCAAATCTTTTAACTCAGTCATGTGTATGTTTGAAAATTTCCATAAAATATTTGGACAAATATTTGAAAAAGCACAGAGGCTTAATAAGAATTTTATAAAAATTATGAAAGTGTGAAATTTAAAAAAAGGCATAAATGTGTATTTATATTTTCTTAGGAAGCAAGGCAGACAGATGATAAACATGTCATAGAAGTGTTATATAAAAAGAGGTTGAGTCCAGAATCAGTTTTACCATTTTCCTTTAAAGAGCCTTTGTGAAATCAAATAAATGATAAAATGAAGGTAGTATTATGTCCCATAACTTCTCACAATTGTATTGTGAAGACTAATGTTAAAATGACTATACAAGTATAAGTCTATTATTCAAACTAAGGGGACTCCATTTAATAATACTTCAGGAACCCACAAATCTAAACCCTGCCTTTTACGCAGATTGGAAGGTCAAAAAGTGAAGTTTTCCTCTGTAATCCTTGGAGGTTTCTTTCTCTTCTGCTTTCAACTGCTGTTAATTGCTGATAAATGGTGGCAACTTGTTAAATAAAGACAGGATTGAATCTAGTCACCGAGGCAGAGGAAAGCATTGTCAAGCAAAAACTGAGATCTCATGGAGACCAGTACAGACAGCATGTGAGCAGTTTTGAGGTCAGCGTTCATTAGAAAAATGGGAAGAGATCATACAGTAACTCTAACAAAGAAATGTGGAAGTTAGGTACAATGCTAGCAATGTCCATAATGTTATTAACATGAATGAGGAATAGTGCATTTGTTTCCTATTGTGGTGTAACAAGCTAGACCTACATAGCAGCTTAGGACACATACCTTTATTATATGAGTTTCATAGTTCAGGAGTTCAGATATAGGCTCTCTAGGACTTTTGCTCAGGGTCATACCAATTGAATTCAAAGTGTTGGCAGACACTACCATCTCATGTAAAATTCAGGGTCTATTTCTAAGTTCATGGTTTTTTTGTGTGCATATGTGTTTGAAAGAACTCAGTTTCTTTTTTTTAAATATGTTTTTATTGATTTCAGAGAGGAATGGAGAAGAGTTAGAAATATCAATGATGAGAGAGTATCATTGATTGGCTGCCTCCTGCACTCCCCCTACTGGGGATGGAACCCACAACCCAGGCATGTGCTCTTGACTGGAATTGAAACCAGAACCCTTCAGTCCACAGGCTGACACTCTATCCACTGAGCCAAAACAGCTCGGGCAGAATTCAGTTTCTTTTGGTTGTAGAACCAAGGTCCCTGTTTTCTTGATGTTCCTTGGCGAGCAGCTATTCTCAGCCCCTGGAAGTTATCCTTCAGGTCCAAGCCATATTCCTCTCTCACAACATGGAAACTTGCTTCTCCAAATTCAGCAAAGAATCTCCCTTAGCCTGCTATGACAGATAGAGTTTTGGATAACATAGCCACGGGGGTGAATATTCCATCATATTTAGAGGTCCTATCTGTAAGGACAGCAAAAAGACTTTCTTTTCCCCTGCTGTAGCCTTCCACAATCAATGAGAAGCAGCTGGTAATTAAACTGCAAGATTGTTAGCTCCTCTGATTCAACATCCCCTCTGTTCAAATTGCAAGACAAGATAAGCTACTCTCAAGAACACATTCTTGAATCCACCTCCTCCCTGGTGTTTTTACAACTCAGAGATAATTCACACAAACGCATCTGTAGTTAGTAGAAAGTTTTCTTCCTCCATCCCCTTCAGAAAAGCCTCTTTTGAATTCTTCATAACTTTGGTGCTAAGCATGTTTTACAGACTTGGGAAAAATACTGATAAGATAACTCTCTAGGACATCTGCCGGATTGTCTTCTGGGAAACAAACGAACTTCTAACTTTTCAAGACAGACCTTGATATCTGCTCAACTTCAGTCCCAAATTCCTTTCTTGTCACCTAGCAACAGCAGCCATTACTCTTTACAAGATGAAGGCACCTTTTGTTTCTTGCCTGTATTGACTAGTATTGCACTGGCCCTGTCCCTTCATGGAAAGGTAGATAAACTTCCTCCCTGCATCTATCTCTTCTCTTAGTGGTGAATTCTTTCACAGCCTGAGAGTCACCAGCCAAACCCTTTCACTACCCACACTCAATAAGAAAGTATTGTAAGGAGTGCATAGACCAAGGTGGTCAGAATCTTAAGGAATTCTGCTGATCATATGAAGCTATATTGTCAACAAAATTAATATTTCCTTGATTGAAAAAAAAAACAAAAACAAAAAATACATTTATCCTGCTTACAAAAGAAGATGAATAATTCTCAAGTAGAATGAAGGAAATAATACTAAAATATTAGGACATTAATAATTCTTATAAAATCAGAAGTCTTAAAGTAGATAAGAAGGAAAATTAAGATCCAAAGAAAAAATATATAAATAAACTGCAGCTCTGGAATTCTACAATATATACCAAAACTTAAAAGTAGTGAGGCCTTCAGAAAAAGAGTTTCATGATCCAAGCACATATCACTGGGACATGATGGATATTATCACAGTCCACCTGGTAACTTGGGTATTAAGAGATCATTATGGTCTGAACAACATTAATGTACATTAATCCTTCATTTTGAATTAGTCAATAATGTATTTTATTTGTTTCTAGTTATATGGCACCTTTTGTCATCTTTAGGTGCTGTAAAAATATGAAAAAGTTCCTCTCCAGGAGTTCCCTTGGTACTATAGAAAATATTCAAGGAGGAAAACAATGACAAAAGTTGGGGGTAAATTTTTTGATGATAATATTCATAGCATTCTCCCAGTTCCGTGTTCGGCAAACTGCAGCTTGCAAGCCACATACAGCTCTTTGGCCCCTTGAGTGTGGCTCTTCTACAAAATACCATGGCCTGGGCAAGTCTATTTTGAAGAACTGACATTAGAAGAAGTTTAAGTTTGAAAAGTGTGACTCTCAAAAAAAAAAAAGATAAAAAGTCAATTGTGCTGTTGATATTTGGCGCTGTTGATGAATAATTTGACGACCATTGTCCCAGTGCAGAGAAGAGAGATGCCTTTAGTGAAAGTTTCTGAGAGATGGATACTCTTACTGCCATAAATACAAGTTGAATTAGACCAAGAAAATAATCCACAATTACTGTTGCAAGTAGAATGAAGAATACATTTAAAGAATGAAATTATGGCAGGGTTATATAGGAAAAGCAAAAGGATATGTTGGTTTGACTAGAATATAAGTTGTATGACAGACATTGGAAAGGATTTAAGAAATAGTGAAGATCCGTATATGAATAAGTGACTAAGAGAGACTTGAGTATGAATCCTAGCTCCATAAATGACAATGTAGGTAACTTTGGACATTGAGTCAAGCTCAGCTTTCTTATCTTAGAATAGGGTAATATATGTCTCAGGCAATGTAGATAAAAGAGATAAAGGACATAAAAGATATAAAGCCTATACATAGCTCTTATCATTAGGTGGGCGATTACTTAAATACCCAGAAAAGGAAAAAACAAAACCAAACAAACAAAAAAATCACACTTTATTTTTTATAAGATCCAATAAAGGATTTTATGAGTGGAAGTAGAGTAGTAAAATGAGATATGACTTTATAACTATTGCTCTGTTAAGAGATTAAATCATTACAATATTTAGACTGGAAATGTGCAGTGTTCCCCTGGGCAGGATGGTTTCCTGGACTCTTTGTCCATTGAAATCGAAGACTGAAACCATGGACTGAGGATCTTATAGCAATGGGGAAAAAGTATTGAGAAACAAGCACAGATTCCCATGTGGGGAAGGGGAAGAGTCCAACCAGTCCTATTTTTTTGTGCTTTGCTATCCTCTCTGATTGGTCACTATTCCCCTTTGATTTGATCACTATAGCAGGTCCTAAGCTCAGGTTTTTCATGAAGTATGTGAGGTTCCCTCTTTCTTCTCCCTTATTGTTCTTCTATTCCCTCTGGGCTTTTCTTCTGCCCTATTTGAAAGAAGGACTTCTTTCCCTTCATTCTGTAAATGTGTACCTTTTGCTACTCTCAGCTCCCTTGTCTTATGGAATTATAACTTCTGCTGCTCCCAGATCCCTTATCTTAAAGAAATGTACCTTCTGCAGCTCTCTATCCCTGTGCTTTTTCCATGGACCCCTTAATTTCTAAAATGCCCTAAACCTGCCTATTTCATCCCTTAAATTGTCTGAATAAAGTTGAGGCAGGAGACACTGAGACTAATAAAGGAAAAATAATAGGGGTTTATGCTAAGGTAGGGCCAGTGAAGCTAGTTAGTTGGGAATGAGTTTTAGCGACACCTAGAAATAGAATCATCAATAATTGATTAATTGATGATAACATGGGAGGGAAGAACCTGAATGATCTTTATGTCTCACATCTGGTGGAATAAATTAAGAGCTGTGTCATATGCTGATGAAACAAAGTGAGTATAAAGATGTCATATATGTTACATAAACCAAATTGATTTTCAAAGAGAGAAGGGTCACTCTAGCTGGTTTGTTTTAGTGAATAGAGCATTGGACTGTGGAATGAAGGGTTCTGTGTCAGTTCCAGTCAAGGGTATATGTCAGAGTTGCAGGTTTATCCCTAATAGTGGGTGTACAGGAGGCAGCTGACCAATGATTCTCTCTCATCATTGATGTTTCTGTCTCTCTCCCCCTCTCCCTTCCTCTCTGAAATCAACACACACACACACACACACACACACACACACACACTAGGGGCCCAGTGCATAAAATTTGTGCACTGGTGCATGGGAGATGGGAGTCCCTCAGCCCAGCCTGCCCCATCTCACATACAGGGAACCCTCAGAAAGATGTCCTACTGATTGCTTAGGCCCACTCCTGAGAGTGAGCCTAAGCCACAGTCTGGCCTTCCTTTGTGTGAAGCGACTGGGCTGATCAGGGAAAGGCACCAGCCCCATCTCCCTGCCACTGCAGCCCCTGCAGCCACCAATATGTTTTCATCAACACGGATTCCAGTCCCTTCACCATGAAAAAATGATAACTTTCTTTAGGCATTTTCAAGATGTGTCTTTCATAGGATATAACATTTCTTTCTTTCTTTCTTTCTTTCTTTCTTTCTTTCTTTCTTTCTTTCTTATTTTTTTTTTATCCTCATCTGAGGATATGTTTCCATTGATTTATAGAGAATGTGGAAGAGAAAGGGAAAGACAGAGAGAAATATCAAAGTGAGAGAAACACTTTGGTTGCGTCCTGCATGAGCCCCAGCCAGGGATGACCCTGCATCCTAGGTACATGCCCTTGATCAGAATCAAACCTGGACCCTACAATCGGCAGGTCTAGGCATTATCCACTGAGCAAAAGTGGCTAGGGCAGGATGTTACATTTCTTAGCCCTCCAACAGTAGACCTTCATTTTTTTTTTCTCCAAGAGTATGGTTGAAAAACCCTAGATCACCTTTTTGGATTCTTATACTCAAGTTACTAAGAATATTACCAGTGGCATAGAGGGAGATTAGTCTATGAGCAGTCAGAAAAGGTGTTTCCTCTGTAGTTTACACAAATTGCCAATTGCCTCTGATCGTTGATTGCCTCCGATCACCGGCTCCTCTCCTGCCAAGGCCTAAAGCCTCTGGCCAAAGTTTGGGGCCTGGGCAGCTCCCCCTCCCCCCAGATCCCTCTGATAGCTGGCTCTGCCCCTGCCAAGGCCTCAAGCCTCTGGCCAAACCATGGGGCTATTCCCCTGCCCAGGGGCCTCCTCAGCTCAGACTACAGGCTTGGCCCTGCCCAGGAGCCCCCTGGCTCAGGCCCTTCCCAAATTTCTCAAGGCCCACGGGGGGCCTACCTTAGAGTGATCTGGGTGCAGAGAAAGTTCCCAGGACCTAGACCCCTGGCTGCCTACATATTCAAATTAACTGCCATTTTTGTTGGATAATTTGCATATTCACTCTGATTGGCTGTGGGCATACTGGAGGTATGGTCAATTTACATGTTTGTCTATTATTAGGTATGATATACATATATATATATATAAAGAGAGGGGTCATAAACTTAGAATATAAGTAATAAAATAAATACAAAAGGGACTATCATTATAGATACTAGAGGTGATAAGAAAATATTAAGACAAATTTCAAAGCAACAGGTTATATTATTTTCCTCATTTTTTAGATTAAAAAAATATTAAGGTATAGTTTAAATATAGCAAAATACACCCTTTTACATGTATAGTTTTGATATGATAAAATTGGACTGGAACACATGGTGTTCATCTAGGCAGGCTGGTTCCTGGGCTTCTGTCCATTGGAGTTGAAGAATAAAACCACAGATGAAAGGTGGTATAGTAACAGGTGAAAATTTATAGTGAAACAAACACAAACTCCCATGGGGTAAGGGGAAAGAGTCCCACAACACAGACTTCCCACATGGGGAGGGGGAAAGAGTCCCAGAAGTCTCTTTTTCTTTGGTTTATAAAGGTTGCAGATCTTTGTGCCTTGATATCCCCTCTGATTGGTCACTATCCCCCTTAGATTGGCTAGTATAGCAACTCCTGAGCTCAAAACTCATGTGAAGTGAGGGTCCCTCCTTTGTCTCTCTTTTTATTTCCCTTCTAGAGACCAGTCGCACAAATTTGTGCATGGGTGGGGGTCCCTTGGCCTGGCTGGCAATCAAGGCCTATTGGGGTTTGGCTGGCCAGGGGGAGGGACTTCATGAAATTGGCCAGCCAGCCCCCCAATTGGGCCTATCAAGGAGGGGCATCTGGCAGGGATGAAGGATTGTTGGAGGTTGGCCATCCAGAGGGCAGGGGCCACAGAAGGTGCGCTGGAAGGGGAGAGCCATGGGAGGTTGGTTGGATGGGGGTTTTGGGCCACGGGAGGTTGGCTGTGGGAGTGCACTGACCACCATTGAATGTCTTCCCCAGTGGTCAGTGCACATTATAGCAACTGGTCAACCAGTCATTCTGGTGATTCGGTCCTAATGGTTGCTTAGGCTTTTATATATATATTCCCCTTGAGCTTTCTTCCCTTTTTGAATAAGGGGCTTCCTTCCCTTTATTCTGTAAATGTATACTTTTCTGCTACTCTCAGCTCCCTTATCCTATGAAAATGTATTTTCTGCTGCTTCCAGCTCCCTTATCTTATGGAAATGTGCCCTTTGTAGCTCTGTGTTTTTTCCATGGACCTAAAATTTTCTAAACCTGCCTACCGTATTTCACCCCTAAAAATTCCTTTTAGTTCCATGAGTATTAACAATTAATCATGACCAAAATCAACACACAGAACAATTTTATCACTCTGAAATTTTTCAGATTCCTAGCCCAGTCCAAACCCCTAACAAACATTGTTCCTATAGTTGTGACTTTCCCAGAATGTCATATAAATTAAAGCATACAATATATAGCCTAGTAGTTTGTTTTACTTATCATAATGCAATTGAAATTCACACATGTTATTTCAAATTTCAATGTTTATCTCTTTATATTTCTGAGTAGAGATCCACCTATTAATATACCTCAGTTTATTAATTAATTCACCAGTTGAGGAATATTTTAGTTGTTTTCATTTTTATGACAATGTTTTCTAAGTTATATGAATGAACAAATTCTTGAAAAACATGCTCAGTTAAAAATAGAAAATAAAAATAATCTGAATAGTTCTAAATAGTTCAATTTATTTTAATTTCACAAAGAAAACTTCAGGCACAAACATGTTCACTAGTGACTTTATATAACATTTTTAAGAAAAAAATAATATCAATCTTATACAACTCTTCCAAGGAAAAGAAGAAAGCAAATATTTCTAGTTCATTGATGAGAGAGCAAAATCAGACAAAGGTATTAAAATACAGAAAATTTAAAAGCCAATATCTTTCATGAACAAAATATAAACAATCTTTTAAAATATAAGAAATGCATTAGTCTAACAGTTCCAAAAATATATAAAGGAAGTAATATATAATGGTCAAGTGGAATTTATTCCAAAAATATAAGATTTTAATATTTGAAATTCAGTAAGTTTGATTTGCCTCATTGAGACATATTAACATGATAATACCAATGCATTTATGGGTTTAATGTAACACAAACATATTAATGCATTTTAAATATATTAATGTATTAAAACCAAAGAAAGACCTTTTGTTCATCTCAAAGATATAAGTAAAATTTCTTGACAAAATTCAACCCCTGTTTATGATTTTTAAGAAAAAACTCAGCAAAATTAAAATAGAAGAATGATTGCATCTGTCTTTTCCTATTAGTTCAATATAAAGATCCCATTACTATTTGAATTAATTTTATACCAACATTCCTACCTAGTGAAATAATTACATTGTCTAAAAATAATTACATTGTCTAACTATCAGAAAGGAAAAGTAAAATTGATGTTATTTGCAGGGCTATGATGTCATAAAATACAAATAAATCTACAAACATTTTGAATAATTTAGCAAGGTTGCTGGATATGAGCTCAGTATAATTAAAAAATCAATTGAGCCGAAACCGGTTTGGCTCAATGGATAGAATGTCGGCCTGTAGACTGAAAGGTCCCAAGTTCCATTCCGGTCAAGGACATATATCTTGGTTGGGCACACATCCCCAGTAGGGGGCTTGCATGTCTCTCTCTCTCTCATCGATGTTTCTAACTCTCTATCCCTCTCCCTTCCCCTCTGTAAAAAAAATCAATAAAATATATATTTTTTAAAATCAATTGAATTGCTTCTATGAGCAACAAACAATTGGAAAATGCACATACAATATAATTTTCAAATATAATATATGGCATTGTTAACTGGAGTCATCAATTATATCTTAATAAAACTAGAACACTATATGTAATTTTCAATATCACAAAAATATTGAATAGAATTTTAAGTAACTAAAACAATAACTACGTTTCCTGAGGCACATACCTACTGATACTCTTCAAAAATACAGCATCTGAATATTGTACTGTTTCTTTTCTATATGTGATATTCCTTTATGTCATTTTCCTATTTAAAAAAATTAATTAAATTTTAATAAATATCATAGTTGTATTAATATATTAGACACCACATGGATGTGTGGGATAAACTTGCCTATTAAATGAAGAGACTACTGTTAGTGATAGAATGCATAAACATTTAAAAAAGTGGAACTTAATATTTAGAGCCACTTTTATTGTGAAGTCATTGTCTATTCTGAAAGAGGTATTAGGGTTTGAGTAGAGTATGGACAAGCTTAGTGTCTCTGGAGATAAAAGTTGGTTTCCATTATTAGAATACTAAGAGTCAGACTGACATTAACATAACTATAATTATGTTTGAGAGTATAAACTTCAAGAAGTTAAGTGTTGGCAATTTCATCCCAAAACTGGAAAACATAAAAGAAAATATAGCTAATTTGAATAATATTAGGTATACATTTATGGTGAGAATGATCTGTAATATAAACTTAAAAATGGGGGAAACCATAAAAATACTAGAGGAATCCATAGGCAGTAAAATCTCAGACATATGCCAAAGCATTTTCTTCACTGATACTGCTCCTAGGGCAATGGAAACTAAAGAGAAAATAAACAAATGATACTGCATCAAAATAAAAAGCTTTTGCACAGCAAAAGAAACTATCAACAAAACAACAAGAAAGCCCATTGCATGGGAGAACATATTTGCCAATGTTATCACTGATAAGGGCTTAATCTTCAACATTTACAGGGAACTCACACAACTTAACAAAAGGAAGATAAATAACACAATCAAAAAATGAGCGAGGAATCTAAATATTTTTTTGAAAGAAGACAGAAGGAAGGCCAACAGGCATATAAAAATATACTCAAAGTCACTACTAATCATCTGAGAGATGCAAATCAAAACAACAATGTGGTACCATCTCACACCTGTAAGAATGACTATCATCAACAAAATAAACAAACAACAAGTGCTAGTGAGGGTGCAGAGAAAAACAAACCTTTATGCACTGCTGGTGAGAATGCAGATTGGTGCAACCACTGTGGAGAACAGTATGGAGTTTCCTCAAAAAACTAAAAACGGAAATCTCACTTGACCCAGTGATCCCACTTCTAGGAATATATTCTAAGAAACTAGAAAAACCAGTTAGAAAGGACATATGTGTCGGAAACCAAACATTTTTCTCACTAAATGGATGTAAACAGGAGGCCAGAAGGCTGGTCAACCCTAACTGCTCTGAATGGTCGGAGCTAATCACTCACTGTTTAGTTGAAACATTATTGGTTGAAGAAACCTCTATCTGTTTGTTTCATGTTAATTTCTGTTTTTGTTATTTCCTGCCTAAAGGCTAGGGGTGTGTCCCAAAGCCTTAATAAAAGGAGGAAAAAGACCAGAGCAAGTGGCAGTCATTTCCACTAGAGGAAGGCTCCTGCCTGGCCCCCAATATCGCCAAATTTAATGCTTTCTAGTCTCTCATTTCGTTTGTGTGCTGCCTCCTTCAGAACCCGAACCCTGAACCTGGAACTCTGAACCATGCGGGGCGTGGAAAGAGGTTCCCACACATATGCACCCCTAGTTCATAGTAGCATAATTTACAATAGCTAAGATTTGGAAACAGCTTAAGTACCCAATAGTAGATGAGGGGGTTAAAAAAATTGTAGTACATCTACACAATGAAATACTATACTGTGGTCAAAAAGAAAGAATTCTTACCATTTACAACAACATGGATGGAACTGGAGAGCATTATGCTAAGTGAAATAAGCCAGCCAGAGAAAGATAAATATAACATGATCTCCACTCATTTATGGAGTATAATGAACAGCATAAACTGATGAACAAAAATAAATCCAGAGACAGAGAAACATTGATCAGACCATTAAACCTCAGAAGGAAGGAAGGAGAGGGTGGGGAAGAGGGGGGAGGAGAAGGGGAGATCAACCAAAGGACTTGTATGCATACATATAAGCCTAACTAATGGACACAGATAACAGGGGGGTGAGGGCATGGGGGAGAGGTAGCAGGTGTAATGGAGGAATAACAACACATATGTAACAAAGAAATTTAAAAAATAAATTTAAAAATGGAATTAATGGACTAAAATATACTTTCTACTTTAATTTATTATATTTTATTGTTGGCCCTATTACATATGTCCCCATTTTCCTCTCTTTTGCCAACCTCTACCTAGCCCCCGCTCCCCCTTCCTTTTGGTTATCACTACACTGCTGTCTGTGTCTATGGGTTATGCCTAGATGTTCTTTGTCTAACCCCTTCACCTTCTTTCATCAAGTCTTCACCTTCTCTCTCCCCTCTGATAGAAAACCAACAAAATGAAGGATGGTTGACTTCTCATTAGGAATAATCGGGGTTAGAGATTAATGGGAAAATATATTTAAAGTGTTGAACAATAAAACAAACAAAAAACCATCAACTCAGTAGCCTATATTTAATGAAAATAACCACCAAAAGTTAAATATATATAGTTATTTTCATATAAACCTAATCTGAGACTTGAGGACATTATATTTATGTTGCAATAAATGCTGTAAATTTTTTTTAAATATATTTTTTATTGATTTTTTTACAGAGAGGAAGGGAAAGGGATGGAGAGTTAGAAACATAGATAAGAGAAAGACATTGATCAGAAGCCTCCTGCACGCCCCCTACTGGAGATGTGCCCTCAACTAAGGTACATGCTCTTGACCAGAATTGAACCTGGGACTTTTCAGTCCGAAGGCCGACACTCTATCCACTGAGCCAAACCGGTTTCTGCAGAATTTTTTCAAGATAATGGGAAATAGAACTCAGAAGGAATTGATGGTAAATACATGCAAGTATAAATCACTTTCATTTTCTAATTTCTTTAAAAGGCATCTGCTCATTTAAGACAAAAAGAAGTAATGTGGGGTTTATAATACATGTAGAAATAGAAATAAAATGTATTAATTTATAGCTAAAAACAATACTTAGAATTGTAGTGTTGTAGTTATTTTATATTTTATCTTAATTGTCATAACATTAATTCTAATTAGAAAATTATAATTGAGTGTCTATTGTAATCTCTACAGTAGTCTTTCTTAAGTAAGTTGTTTGAAACAAAATAAAGTTCTATAGGATATTATTTGTGTCATTTTTTAAAAATATTCTCACAAGGTTGGTCATAATACCATTATAGTTACTTAGGGACAAAAGATATTCATTATTTACAGTCAATGTCATAAGTCTTCGGACTACCTCTATAACAGAAACTAAGAGAAAAATGAGCTAAGTGAAAGGCAAACAAAAATTATATATTTACTCCACACAAGCTTCCTGGATAATATCATTTATTTCTACAATTTTAACTATGCATTCATTCATATCTCATAAATTTAACAGCCCACACCTGTCTTTAAAACTTCACACTACTGTTGCCACTAGCCTATTAAATATTTATCTTCGCACATTTTTCCTCAAAGCCTACATATGTAAAGCACACCATGCCATTTTCTTCTCCAAATATACCCTAGGTTTCTTATCTCAAGGAATGACAACACTGTCCATGAAATTGCACAAGCCAGATACTTATGCAGAATTCTTCAGTTATCCCTCACCTATCCCTCATCTGGGATCTCATTATAGTAGCAAGACTTAGGCCACCTATAAATATTTGAGGAGCAATATTCTAAAATCTAAATTGTTTCCCTAGCTGGCTTGACTCAGTGGATAGTGTCGGCCCAGGTTTGATTCCAGTCAAGAACTCATGTCCAAGTTGTGGGCTCCATTCCCAGTAAAGAACATGCAGGAGGCATTTGATCAATGATTCTCTTTCACCGTTGATGTTTCTACCACTCCCTACTTCCCTCGTCCTCTCTGAAATTAATAAAAATATATTTTAGCCAAAACTGGTTTGGCTCAGTGGATAGAGCGTCGGCCTGCGGACTGAAAGGTCCCAGGTTTGATTTTGGTTGGGAGCATGTACCTTGGTTGCGGGCACATCTCCAATGTGGGGCATGAAGGAGGCAGCTGATCAATGTCTCTCTCTGATAGATGTTCCTGACTTTCTATCCCTCTCCCTTGCTCTCTGTAAAAAATCAATAAAATATTGATTTTTTTAAATAAAATCTAAATACTCTTCCGAGGACAGAGAGCTGCAGTGCAGGTGCATAGCTGTGCAATGTAAAATTATTATAGAATAAAATTGAGTTTATCTGTTTGACCCTGAATTATTATTAGAAAAATGCTGCTAACAATGTGAAACAACTTTTAGAAGTTCAATGAGCTACCCTCTACACTACAGAGCCAGACTGTGATATATTTTCAAATAGCTAGTAGAAGGAACCTGGTTGAAACATTTAGAGGTATTCTTACCTCCACCCAAACTCTGCTTGTGATACTGAGGGAAATTGAAGTGTTTTTACTGGGATAATAAGATAAATAGCTCTCTAATAGTACATCTCAAGTATGTCATAGTTTTCTTCAATATATTATTGTCAGTTTTTAAATCTTATTTCGCAAACATGCATGGGATTGTTTTAATGTCTTACATTTAATTCATCAAGCAAATTACAAGTTGATATTAGACTAGATGTCAAAATATCTGATGTCCAGTTTATGAGAAAGAACATTCCAGGGGTGGGCAGAAAGGAAAAGCATACATTCCTCAGCGAAATCCATTAACTTAATGGATACTCTATCTGGAAGAATTTATTGCCATAGTAAGGGAAAATTTACTGTGGGACAGAAATACTTTAACCATATTTCTTGTCCAATTATCTAAATGAGTACACTGTGAACAAGAAGTAACTAGGGATATACAAACTTGACTTACCACACAGTGATTGTATTCCTTTTCTTCTAATGCCATCTAATGTAAATGTGCCTAGCATCCCCCGAGTAAAAAAATATATTATGTTCCCTATAAATATTAATGAACCAAAAGAAAAATATAATTGATTAGGGAATTGAAAAGACACTCATACTCATTAGATAATACAAGTCCTGGTGGTCACAGATACATCAGTTTGTCCTAATTGCTATGTTAAATTGAATAATCAAGGTTTATGTGGATGGGTTGTAAATATAAATATCTATCCTTTCTCTAAGGACAAACTTGTGCTTGCATTACATTGTGACTTTTGATTTGTAAATTTCAACTAGACAAAAAAAAAGAGAAAATGGAGATATGTTGATGCCCTACTGGGAAGTTCAAACAAACTATAGTAGTCTGTTGGCGACAGCCTATAAATGAGACAGGGGGTTAAATCTCTTCCTTGTTGTGTCAAACTAAGGATCGAGTGAGTTAAACTTCTTGCCAACAGAATCCCTTGCCCAGAGACTCTCTGAATTAAAGAAAATGGGACTGCTGACTTTGCTCTCCTTAAGGCTGTGATCCTCTCAGAGGAGCGCTGACGCAGAGTGCAGTGGCACAGGTGGGCTGCTACAATCTGGTCAGCAAGACCATAGCAGCCTACAGAGCAGCCCGATTTTCAAAGTGGCTGAGCACATTGACAAGAGCCTGTCATCTCAGAGGAACGTTTAGCATTGGCTTTCAAACTCTGTGATTGATGACTGACGTCAGCCTCAGACAAAACAGCATGAAAAGCCACTGACTATACATCTGCACCCATCGCACTGGCTGGTCTAACCCTACACTGGGATCTGATCAGTGCTCACCACAATCCAGTGACCGCTTACAATATGAGATGTAAAAAGTTCCAAGTGACTACAAAAGACCACTATTGGAAAGACTAATTATAAGCACTGCAACCTTTTAGAAGCTGGGTAAAAAGGAATAAATGACTGCTTGCTCAAAAAGCCTAGCCTCAAAACACAAAATCTTTTTCTGATTTGAAAAAGCCTCTGATATCTTCATTACATATCATTTGCCGAATTTATATGTGAGAAACTTTCTAAATGGAATTAAAATAATACAGTACTCTGATATGTTAAACCCGGTATCAAATAGAGGTGGTTAAGAATGTCATGGGTTGATGTTATCTTGCTAAATTGTCATGGGGTAATGCTATCTTGCTAAATTAATAGTGGAAGATCCAAGCACCTTGTTAAAAAATAATAACCCCTCATGTAAAATGGGACATATGTAAGCTCGATATCCTTCTCATGTGAAACCTGACTATGGTATTATTCTCACTGTTCTTTCCATCACCAGGATAGTAGGTGATGTATTTCTTGCAACACAATGTAAAATGTATCTCTAAATCATGTCTTAGGCTAATGCACTGATGAATAAAGAATGGGAAGATTTGGAGATAATGTAATTGTGAATAGAATAGACATGGATTATCTGTTATTTATAGCATAGTCATATTTTTATGTGATAGTGAGAATTGAATGACTGTAAGTATTGTAAAAAACATGGGTTTCTTAAAAATAGCTGATAATTCTAATTAGCAAGACATTGCAGCATTGGTTCTGAATGGCCATTTGAGAACTAGAAAGTAGCAAACTAAATACAGGTTTGTTATTCATATGACAGTAAAAATAAATAAATAACTTAAGAATGCTATATAGCCAGAACCAGTTTGGCTCAGTGGATAGAGCATTGGCCTGCGGACTGAAAGGTCCCAGATTCGATTCTAGTCAAAGGCATGTACCTTCGTTGCGGGTACATCCCCAGTAGGGAATGTGCAGGAGGCAGCTGATCAATGTTTCTCATCAATGTTTCTGATTCTCTATCCCTCGCCCTATCTCTCTGTAAAAACCCTAATAAAATATATTATTTAAAAAAAAGAATGCTATATATCTGTGGAGGCAGAAATTATTAGAAAAATGCTCAGAACAATTGGCCATAATGTGTTCATACATACCTGATAATTGATAAGATAGACCTGGGACTTTCAGGAAAACCCTTTGATGCTACACTGACTTGCATTACTTAGGGAAGGTGAATTTATGTGCTGGCAAATATATATATATATATATATACGCTCTTTAATAAGGAAAAATATGCTGTGTTTCTGGATCTCTGACAATATTTTGTATTATTTTCTGCCAAATACACACATTTCACATAGATTTTTAAAAATATATTTTATTGATTTTTTACAGAGAGGAAGAAAGAGAGATAAAAAGTCAGAAACATCGATGAGAGAGAGACATCAATCAGCTGCCTCCTACATGCCCCACAGCAAGGTACATGCCCCCAACCGGAATCGAACCTGGGACCTTTCAGTCCGCAAGCCGACGCTCTATCCACTGAGCCAAACCGGTCTCGGCAACACATAGAATTTTGTAGAAGGTGGGGAAAGAGTTAACAGAGATGAGAACTTAAAAGGAGGTACTTTGGGAACACTGCAGTGAGGGCATGGAAGAGGGCTCAACAGAAGTCAGGAAGCGATGCACTGGAGGAACACTTGTGAAGTGTCCCAGGTATAAAATACTGAGACTTAATCATAAGATTATAGCCCCCCTTTCCTATACCTTACCGCCAATAGCAACAAAGCTCCCGTTTAACAATAGTGGATTACAGGTAAAGGGCTGTAAGAGATAAACTCTGAGGAGGAATACTGAGGAAGCTCAAAGTCCAGAGAGACCAAAACAAGGACACTAGAGCAGTGGTCGGCAAACTCATTTAGTCAACAGAGCGGCTCACAAGCCGCGGTTTGCTGACCACTGCACTGGAGGAATGTGAAGGCTCTGGCTTTATAGCTAGGAAAAATTTTAAATACAACCCAGATCCCAGCCAGATAAACATAATTTTATTTGCCTGAATGCCATTTACCTCAGTCTCTATCATCCACTACATCCCGTGCAGCTTTTACCCAAAATTGCAAGGCATGATAAAAGACAAGAAAAAACAAACAACAATAACACACCGCAATCTGAAGAGAAAAAACACATAAGTCATGCATGACCCAGATATTGGAATTATAATACAGAATTTAAAACAACTATAATTATTTTTTAAAGAAATCTAATTAAAAATATAGGTAAGATTGAAAATCACATGGGTAATGTAAGCAAATATATAGAAATTATTAAAAATATATACCATTAGTAAAGGAAACCCTAGAAGTCAGACATATAGTAACAGAAATGAAGAATACCTTTCATGAGCTCAGCAGTAGACCTGCCATGGAAAGAATCAGAGAACCAGGAAATACATGAAGAGAAGCTTTCCCATCTGAAATGCAAAGATAGCATAATACTAATAATTTATACTTTAAAAATTATAACGAACAAATGTGCACCATACAACACAATTGGCAGCTGGATTGAATGTGAGCAAGAGGCACCCACCTACTCTTCTGCCGCATGTGACATGGGGCTTCCTTTGCCCCGTCCTGGCCTGTATAAGGATATACACCCCAACCTTCCCTCGGTCATGCCCAGACCCTCACTGTGGCAGAAAGTGGCAGAGTGGAGGGTACTGATGGGGATAGGGAGCTGTACAGGGATGGGAGCAGCAGGGGTCAGGAAATAGGCAGTTGACCACCAGACCCAGGAAAGCAGGGAGGGGGTGGGACATCGGTCCATGTATGAGCAACAGCTCCAAGTCCCAGGCATATGTGTCATTGTCCTATCTTGTCTTTCATGCAGGACACAGATTCCAAGATGAAATTATGAAGCATCTCAAGATGGCAACGACAGAGCATAAATTTTATCCAAGTGAGGTTTTGTGTGACTGCAGTAGTGAAATATTCATGTTGTTGGCTCTGCATAGTAACCAAGTAATGGAAACCATTTTCTAGTACTAAACAAGGAATGCAAATTGCACACAGTTAAGATCTATGGAATATAAATGAAAGGGTGAGATCTGACTAATTTTTTAATTGTTTCTATAAATGGTCTGTCTTATACTAGGTAATTTTTTTTCCCCTGGAAGGAACAGAATCATTTCTCAAAATATCTGATTCACTGGCAGAATTTTTTCAATAAATTTCAGTTTTTCCCCTTAAAAGTATAAGGATTGTATTATTCTACATAAGAGGGATTGCAATATGTAGGTTGATAAATTTATTAAACCTTATTTAGAACCATTTTATTGCATTTAAATTTAATTAAACAAAAGTATTAAATGTGCGTTTATATATTTTTTTCTTTCCTTGTTTCTGTTTTCTTCTGAACACATACAACATATGAGATCACTTATCAGAGGTAGTAACTTTATTCTCTTCTCATGACCCTGAAATCCTTTAAAATTGTACTTACTGATAGAAAAGGAAGGGAATGCCCATGATCTCTGATTCATTTTTCCCCAAGGGCTGGGGGGCAGGATGCTGCGAGGAAGGAAGGAGATAAATGGCCAACCTAGTTTCTTTATACACGTGCTAATAATCATCCTCCTATAAATAAGCAAAACAATTTTTTTATAAGGAAGCATTGTTATGAAAGGGTTTGAGCAGGATGTCCTTGGATGGGCGCCCCTTATGTCAAACAAACCTGGGATTTGTGGATTGATGAGGAATGCATGGCTCTCTATAGAATATCATGGATACTATATAATATCTAAGATATAAAATGGAGGTGTTTTACAATCTATATGCTCCCTATTCTGTGAACCCATATACCTTCTTAGAGACCCCATTTGTTACCCTGGGCCAAAGATCACATGTCTGACATGTAAAGGAGGAGTGCTTCAGGTCTCTCTCTGTTTCACCTGTGACTCTTTATTGATTTGATAATTAAAACTATCATTAAAGCTTGATAATGGACAAAGTATATAATTTGTCGAAGTATACTTTGACAATTCAGTTCTTGGCATTATTACAAAAATCTGTGTATTTAAATGCAATTTTTAAAAAAGGGCATCTCAGGCCCATAGATGTTAAGCAGCCTACCCAATACAATTTTTGAATTTCAAAACAATGCTATTTGAGATTATGCCATTTACCTAGAAAAAAAAAAGGAAGGAGAAACTCTTGATGTTGATGCACATAATTATAAGCACTGCAAACCTTTTAGAAGCTGTCAACTGTTTGGTCCATCAACCTCAGCCTATAAAAATGTTCTTGTTTGGTGCATCTTTAATTCGGAGAGCAGAGAAGCATGTTGTTCTGCCCCTTCCATCACATCTGTCACTCGCATCAGGGACAAATTTGTTCCCATAGAGCATCTTATCTACATTGAAGTTTTTATCATAAATCTTGATCTTTAATGGGTAAATTCATGAAGCTTATAATTGGCACAGTACATACAACGGTAAAATGTAGCATGGCAACATCTTTTAACATTGATTTCACTTAATCTTTAACCTGGCACATTGCAGGTTTTACAGTAGCAGTTCTCACATTGAGACTCCATCTGTTAATGGCAGGAAACAACATTGCTATCCTCTAGGAGGCTGCCAAAAAGTGTAAATGATTTGATATGCAGCTAATGGGAGTTCAAGTATACTCAGCAATGCTTTTGCTGTATTTCCCATTCACACAGGAATAACCTTTGAGCACAATGACTGATAGAATTCCTGTAGCTCAAACTTTCTAAGACACCATAGGAACAATAATAGTTGTCATTACTGTTGATGTGCAAACATTCTTGTAGCATCAGTCAGAGTACTACTTAGGCGTTCTGACAGAACTATTAAACCTATTAGTTCATATCAGTGAGCAAAGTTGAGGTTGCCAAATGCTTCCTTGAGCCCTAACAGTCAGTGCATCCGTTGAGTCACACTGCCTTGATTATATTAGTTACAGAGCTTCAAAAATCCTCCCAGGCATGCCAAAGTGGAATAATGTGTGCATTCAAAAGTAATTTATTTCTTCGAAAGTCCTTGAAAAAAGCAAAAGACAGTTGCCCATAGATTAAATAGGGCAGTGCTTCTTGACAAATAGTCTTTTCCAGGTCAGATTAATAAATTTTCATTTGGCAACTACTGTGTGCCAGGATATTTGCTAAGTGCTAGATCTTCAGATACTACAAAATATATTTTCTGGCTTTAAACAGCACACCAATTAGTTACTGAAAAAGATACAAAGGCATATAATTAGAAAGCAATCCATTAAACAAAATAAGAGGGGTGGGGGGTAATAACATGACTATTTAGGATAACAAAAAGCTCAGAATTTTAACTAAAACTACTTGAAATAAAAACCTTCAATATATGATTTGGTTACATGGCATTGAGAAAGTTATGTAATATCTACAATTTTGTTTTATCATCTGTAAAGTAAGAGATATTTATACATACTGAATAGTTTTATTGCAGGGATTAAATGAGATGTGCAAATTTATACAATTTCACAGGGGAAAGAAACTTAATGAGCTCAGAAATTTTCACATGAAACTTCAAGAGAATGCATGTTGTTCAGCCTGCTTGTCATTGATTGCCAGATCCATTCGTATCTGGAACTGTCAATTTAATCATATTTATCTGTTCTCAGAATAATTGAGGGTACATTCAACTTATCTGACTTTATGGGATAGCCACACTTTGCTTTCCTCCACTAAGCAATTTTGCTCAATTAATACAATTTACTTGATTCTGCACACTCAGACTTTGAGGCATCTTTAAAGCTTTTGATGTCAAGTATAATGATCATTCTCTTAATTTGATTCTCAACACAAGGATGGGTTTTAATGTGCTTTATTAATCAACATTTTTTTTCCAGTTTTACTTTTAACTAGCTGGGGATGAGAAAGATGACAATGTTGTGTTCTCAAACACTTGAAGTTCTAGAATTTTGGACTGTCTCTATCCCTTTCTTTTTTGTTAGTCAAGTGTTTAGTTATTTTCTGATGTCTTCCCTGCAGTGCCTTGACAAATGCAGCACATTGATATAAAAATATTTAGTGAACACACTAATGTATATTGTTTACCAAATGCTTTAGTAAACAACTCTTATTACAAATGACTATTCTCATCCCTTTATCCCATGCTCCAGATATCTGTAAGTGAAGAAGAAAAAAATACATAAAAATAGAAGAAAAAGGAACAAAAAAGCTTCAACAGAAAAGACTCAAATTGAAAGAGTATCCTAAATGTTTTGTATTTATTTTGAATTATGACTTTTTGATCTGTACTATAACGTGGAGTTTCATAAACATCTTAATTGTTATTAATGTCAAAACTTAATGCACTTATCATGATAAGTAAATAGAAAAGTTCACTAATCAGATGGTAAAATGAGGCAAAGAGTGTGAGCGATATATACTATCTCAGAAATGATAAATAGCAGAGCTAGGGTTAGAAGCCAGGAAATATATGTTCAGACACTTAACCACCAATTTCTACTTCTGTGTCATAAAAACTAAGAGTGGTTTTCCTGTGATTCTATTGTCTTGAGAAACTTGACCTGATCTTTTTGATATCAACATGCAGATAAAAGTAACATTTAATCATGTCACTAAGACTCATATAAAATTTTCCATACTTTTCATATAGTGGTGGAAAACTATAATGAAACACTGAGGTTGCAACTGGATTTAAAGAATTTTTAAATCTAAAAACATAAATCAATGGCCAAACATTGCTTTCTCATTTAAATCTAATCATCATGTGAAGAAACCATTAGATATGACACATTCCATGAGGTCATATCTGTAAGTAAAAAACTATGAAATTATCTATTACTAGTGGCCCAGTACACAAAATTCATTTCCCTCAGCCTATCCTGCACCCTCTCCCACAGGCATCAAGCTTAAACCGACAGTCAGACATCCTTATTGCAATTCGAGACTGCTGGCTTCTAACTGCTCACCTGCTGCCTGCTTTACCGCCCCTAATCACTCTACCTTCTGGCCTGCTTACCCCCAACTACCCCCACTACCAGCCTTCTCACCCCAACTGACCCTCCTTGCCAGCCTGCTCACTCCCAACTATCTCCCACTGCTAGTCTGCTCAACCCCCAACTGTTGGCCTGTTTGTCCCCACCTGAACACCCCCAGCTGGCCTGCATGCCCCTATTTTCCCCCCACCCCACTGGTCTGGTCAGCCCAAACTGTCCTCCCCTCCTGACCTGATTGCCCCTAACTGCCACTGCCTTGTATCCGCCACCATTGCTTTGTCCAGAAGGACGCCTGGAAGATCTCCTGTCTAATTAGCATATTACCCTTTTATTGGTATAGATTATTGGTATAGATAGAGGTCTGATTCACATATGGGTAGGCTGGTCTGCCTTGAAGGTGGTCCGGGATCAAAGTGGGAGTCCCCTTGCGGGGTGTAATGGCCTGAGCAATGGGCTGATGGTCCTTTGCAGACTGGCCACGCCCCCCCATGCAGAGTGGCCGGCCTGGGTGAGGGGCTGAGGGCCATTTGGGGGGTGGTTTGCAGGCCAGCCAAGCTCCCAGTTTTGTCTGGAGGGACATCTGAAAGATCTCTGCATGGTCTCCCAATAGAATTAGCATATTACTCTTCTATTAGTGTACATTATTAGTAGAGGTGGTGCTGAACTGTAAGATTCAGTTAAGTTCTTTCTACTTTAAGAAAATTGATAACAGGTTATAGGCTTACTCTGTCTTTTTATGTATTACATTCCTTATGTAACCTACATATTAATTTTTAGATTGGAAGGAGAAATTGAGTTAAATATTTTGGAAAAACTTTAGTTATACTATCTGTGCAAAATAAAATTTACAAAATAACATTTTTTAACAAAGACTTGTATATGAGAACTAGTGTTTACTAACAAGAGGTCTCAGACTTTTATTAACAATATTTGGAAGAGTGTATGTAGCTTTGGACAATTTGCAGAGCATTTTTTTTCATATATTATTGTATTTAATCCTCATAATTACCTTAAAAGAGACCAGCCAAGCATATTTCAAAACAAACTAGAACAGTTCTTATAAAAATCTAAAAGTCCTCTCTACCTCTTCATAAATCCAACTTGATAAAATTAAGTCCTGATTCCAAACAGCATTAGGGAATGGTGACTTTTCATAGTCAGATGCCAAATTTACCAATATGAATATTTAATATTGTAAATTTATATTTTCTATGTATTTCATTGACATTCTGAAGTGCTTAAAATAAACATTTCACAATGACCAAACAGGTATGTAATAGTAAATATTTTGAAATTTATGTTGTATTTATATTACTTAAAATTGAGTTAAAAAACATTTTATTTGAAATAATTATGTATTTACAGGAAGGTGTAAAGAAATTTAAGAGAGACCCTATGCACCCTTCACTCAGTCTCTTCCAGTGGTAGCATTTTGCATTTTATGCAAAACCATGAAATTGCCCTTTGTATAAAAATGATTAAAATTTCATCAGTTATACATGCACTTTTTATGTCCTGTGTGTGTATGTATTTGTATGCAACTTTATTATTGTAACTATCATTACTATTAAGAGACAGAGAAACATTGATCAGACCTTCAAACCTCAGAGGGAAGGTAGGGCAGGGTGGGGGTAAGGAGGAGAGATCAATCAAAGGACTTGTATGAATGAATATAAGCCTAATCAATGGACCCACACACTAGACGGGTGAGAGTGGGAGGCAATGGGAGGATAGAATACATATGTAATACCTTAATCAATAAAGAAAAAATATATAGATGTGTATCATCATTGTAAGAAAGCCCTAATACGTTTGGTAGTCAAACTCACCCCACCTCTCTACATCCCTTACCTCTGGCAACTACCAATATGCTTTTGATTGCCGTAATTATGTTATTTAATGAATGTCATATGAAATTATGCAACATGTGTCCTTTTGTGATTGGTTTTTAGCCATTTAACAAATGTCCTTAAAGTTCACCTAAAGTTTTATTTGTATCAATAGATTGCTCCTTAACATAGGAGCAATTGAGTCATAATTGATTGTATACATATATCATACAATGGACTTTATTACATATTATTGAGTCATAGTCCATTGTATTCATATATCATAATGTGTTTAACCATTCAAACATTGAAGTTTTGGCTTTTATGGATAAAGCTGCTATTAATATTCACATACAAGTTTTTGTCTGAAAATCAGTTTTGTTCCCCTCTCCCTGCTGTGTTCTATAGTATTTATGATGCTAACTGTAGGTTGTTTATAGATGCTTTATATGAGATAAAGTGCTTCCTCTATACCAGTTTTTGAAGGTATTTATAATGAATACATTTTGATTTCATGGAATACATTTAGTGCTTTTCAAATATTAACTCAATCTTGTTTATTTGTGATAAATCCCACTTGGTTATTATATTACTCTTTTTATATATTATCAGACTCAATTGCTGAAATTTTGCTGAGGATTTTCCCATCTAAATTCATGAGAGATATTGGTCTGTACTTTTTCCACTGTCTTTGATTTGATTTTCATATCAAGGTAATATACTGGCCTCATAAAATTAGATGTGATAAAATTGACTTTTAAGTCACTTGATTTACTTCTCTGAATCACCCAATGAATAGATTTGATTGAATTCAGAACTGCTGGTCTTTTTTGTATTTACTTTATTCTTTTATTTGGACTTATACATTTCAGACATTTATAGGTTTCTAACTTTAAATATAGTGTACTTAATATTTAATAGTATGTTAACTCAGACCCTATTATTAATGAATATAGCTTTTATTCTGTATTCTATATTCTGAAATATGCATAAAGTGGTAAATATATTTTTATCTTGAAATACATAGGAAGTGTTTTTGTATAGGAGAATGATCTCTATGGCCTCTGTGGGGCAGTATTTGTTGCTAGAGTGAATCTGATCTGAATTGTCAGGGTCTACCTCCTCTCCCTATCTTGATAGTTCATACATATGTTGCACTGTTACTCATGTCAGAATTATTTTTCAATAGATACTAGTATTTTAAAATCTCATTGTAAGTTATGCTAACTAAAAATTTCAGATGATATTGTTTGCTTCTTGCCAGTTTTTCAACGTATTTTAAGTTAAAATATTAACAATCATCATTTTACCTGTGTACTATGTAGTTCATAATTATTTGTATGTTGAATGGACATAATTATTAGAGGAATACAACTCTGAGCAGTGAAAAACCATAAGAAAATATTTCAGAAACAATTACCAGCTCTTTTATTGTTTAAAAATTATTTGGGCAGTGATAGAATACACTTATTTTAATAATTTTATTTTGAGTTCCACTTCATCTTTATATATTGAAATGCAGAAATTAAACTGAAATGCATGGTTTTCCTCTGGGCAGGATGCAATCTGATTTTCTAGTTCCTTGTCCAGGTGGATTTGAAGAATGAAGCCAGGGCCAAAAGGTGGTATAGAAAAAGGTGGAACTTTATTGGGAAATAAGCACAGACACGCACATGAGGTCAGGGAGAGACCCACTAAGTCCCACTTTCTAAGGTTTATAAAGGTTGTGGTTCTTTGTGTCCTGTTATCTCCTCCGATTGGTCACTATAAGAGTTTAACAATAATCCGCAACCGTCGGACCAACTTGGTCACTATAACAGCTCCAAGACTTAAAACCCAGGTGGGATCTCCTTGGTTTTCTCCCTCTGTTGAGGTAGAATTCTCTATTCCCTGTGAAAATCTGTTTTCCTCTTCCTTATTTTTGTTTTTCTATTCCCTGTGGCTTTCCCCCTTATCTTCTGTGAATGAATGTATTCCTTTTCCTTTATTCTGTGAATTAGTGTCTTCAACTTCCCTTATTTTATGGATATATGCCTTTTGTTAGCTCTCAACCCCCCAGGTTTGCAGCCTTCCCTTTATTTCTAGAACTCCCTAAACTTGCCTATTTTACCCCTAAAAACCCAGTTCAAGATTCTGATGCCTGTATAGTTTTGTAAATAAAATTATCTTTGAGAGACTATCCTATATAATAAAAGCTTACTATTCCTGTCTACCAATCCACCTTTCAAACAATCAAAGCATATTATGCTAATGATATGCTAAGGCCACTCAACTGCTTGCCATGGCATGCACTGACCACCAGGGAGCAGATGCTCCAACCAGTAGGTTAGCTTGCTGCTAGGGTCTGGCTGATTAGGACTAAGCTAGACAGGCTGGACACACCCTGAAGCCCTCTCACAGTCACTCTCCAGCTGGCCAAACTCCTTCATTCCTCCCTGGCCCCAATCTTGCAGCAGTGAGTTCCCTCAGCCTGGCCTGTTCCCTCTCAAAACCTGGGACCCTTCAGGGGATGTTGGAGAGCCGGTTTCAGCCCAATCCTGCCCCAGGACCTCACTGGTGTATGAATTCATGCACCAGGCCTCTAATATTTAAATAAGAGTCAATATATCAGGTAAATTAGGCATTGTAAATGTTTCTCCCATAAATACTTTAATCAACTTCAGTGAAATTCTTGCAAGCAGTTTTTTTTTTTTCTATTTAGTTTTAATTTGTTGGCAGGCAATACATTCAGAAAGGTGATATTTTTAAGCATTTTCCAACTTTTTGACCTCAAACTCTTTTATCAGTACTATTTTCACAGGATTAAGTGCTCTCATTTTATTTTCTGGGGAACATGGCTCTAGATAAAATAGTTTTAATCCCTGGAATTTGTTGGACAGTATAGGCAGAAAAGACATTATCACTAATACAGGTTTAGCCAGTCATTTCTGGACTTTTGCAGAACAGAGTGGGTAAATACAAACACTTTTTTGTTAGGATGACATCTCCTTCTTAAGCCACTCTTATGTGATTGAGGGGATTTCTGATCCGAGGTTCATTGTTATGCATGTTACTTGCCTTTGAGTTGATTCTGATTCCTAGTAACCCTGTGAATGAGTAATGCCCACAATGTCCAGTCCTCAACACCTTAACTGGCTCCTGTAGACTTATGCCTATGATTCGTTAATGAAATTAGTCATTCTCACATTTGGTCTTCCTCTTTTCCTGCTGCCTTTTGTTTTTCTCAGCATTATTGCCTTTTCCAAAGAATGCTGCTTTCTCTTGATGTGCCTGAAGTAAGACAGCTTTCAGTTTTGTCATGTTTTTTTCTCTAGTGATATTTCAGTTTAATTTGCTCTAGGACTTACTTTTCATCTTTCTGGCAATCAAGGGTAACCATAGATCTCTCTCCCAATATATTTCATATTTAAAATGAGTCAATTGTTCCTAATAATAATGTTGTAATGAATCTGGTGATTAACAAGAAAGGAGCAAAGAGATGGCCAAATATTATAGGCTTGTCACTTGATAAGCTTCACCAGGAAGCTGCAGTTTAATACTTCCCAGGGAGCCTTAGGTCTATTCCCTGCAGATCACTGGAAGAAGGAACTAGACAGGGGGAGAATAAATACATGCTCAATAAAGACTGGGCAAATTGGGAAGATGATTACTGTCAAACACACCTGGAAATAGGTCGGTGGCCAGAGAAGGTATGGCCACTGTGAGCGCAGAAAGCTTTAAGATATTTAATCTCCTAGACAAAGAAGTTTGCTCCCTTTCTCTTGATTGAGTTTTCTTCATTATATTTGTTGATTCCTGGCTTGTGGGGATCTTACACTCCTAGCTCACAGGCACGTGGACCCCATGCAATGGACTAATGGACTGCAACTAGCCTAATGCTAGATTGGACCCAATTCCAAGATGGAACAGAAACTCTGGACACTGGATTTGCTTTTATCTCTACCGGGTCCCCAGATGCACATCTTCCAGGACCAAATTAAGGGAAATGGGACTTTGGAAACCCAAGGATATAATTTCATAAAAATAAAAATCACTCATTCTCCCATTCTAGTCTCAGAAAATTCTTTTCCTCAAGATACGGTAAGCATACCACCCCCAGCACTCAGTGGAGAAAGGGATAAACCACTTCCACTGATGACACTATAAGCCTCTTCAACTTTCATATCTGTACATTGTAGCTGGGAATGTGAGAGAATGGATGATCATAGCCTTGGTCTCTAATGACACATCTTTGCTCTCGAAGAGCTTTACTAATCTTCCATTGATGTCATTCTCAATCTAAGCTTTCTCTTGATTTTTTTTTTCAGCAGTCTCTCTTTGAATTGATGACTGAACTAAGGTAAGCAAAATCTTTAAAAATTTGATGTTTTCATTGTCTATCTAGTTTTATATTATTTATCCTCAATTAGGCATTGAAGTATCCCCAAGTTCAGACAATACATCGTGTATATTCACCTCACTGTTACCCAGAGGGAAAATCTCTGCCTGTTAGTTATGGGCAATTAGGGACTCCCAGAAACTGAGATGCTTTCAAAAGCCAATCCACTCAGACCACAGAGCACATCCTCACACTCTCTCCTACTGTCCTATGCTGTGGCAGCACAAGACATCCTAACTGCATGGTCTAGAGCTAAATGGTGCCTGATTTTGTTGCCATTCTCCAGTGACTCTTTAGCTCAGCAGAAGATGTGGAAAGGATGAAAAAGGACATTACTTATTTTTATTTTATTGTTATTACTAATTTTATTTATCTTTTTTTTTATATCTTCACAAGGACGTGCTTATTGGTATTAGAAAAAGGGGAAGGGGAGAGAGGGAGAGAGAAACATAGATGTGAGAGAGAAACATTGATCAGTTGTCTTCCTATATGTACCCTGACTAGGTAGGTGATCTGACTGTGAATCAAACCTGCACCTTTCAATGTACTGGACAACACTACATTATTTTTATTATTTTTTTAAATCACCACTCAAGGAAATGTTGCCTTATTTATTGAATTTAGAGAGTGGGCGGGGACAAAAAAACAAACTTCTATCAATTGCCTTCTGCACATGCCCCTAACCAGTAATTAAAACTGAAACTTTTTGGTGAGGGGACAACATTCCAATCAAAAGAGTCACCCAGCCAGGGCAAGAACATGACTTATGTTATAGTGCACTTTTACTCATCTATCATGTATCTGTTATTTGATTAAGTGGGGGGCCTTTTCCCCCACTGGTTCTCTCAGTGAGGTCCTTTTTTTTCTCAAGAAAAAAAAAGAATTTTCTGAGACTCCTATGGTAGAGTGGCTGATTTTCATTTGCGTGGAACTACATCCCACTTCCCTTATTCCAGTCATAGAAGTGTAGCTGGGCTTTCAATAAAGCCAGAAGCAAAGCTGGTGTCCAGAGTTTCCTTTCCATATTGGAGTCAAGTCCAGTACCGCATCAGACTAGCTACAATGCATTAATGCATTGTGTGTAGGTTCAACATGGCTACAGGTCATGTGAATGAAGGCAAGGGGAGCCTCACAAATCCAGGGCCACAAAAGTCCCAAGAGACTCAAAAGTAGTAAGAGCACACAAAAGCACAAGCTAGCAAATTTCTTTGTTCAGGGTACTAAATGTACCAAATTTCCTCATGCTTGCAGTGGCCATGCCCATCCTGGCCAATCACCTCTGTCCTCCAGTGTGATTGACAGCAAAAACCTTCCCTAGTCATTCCAACTTTACTGGGTATGCATCTATCTTCTCTTTGTTAGAACCCTCGGAAGTGTAAAGTTGTATGTAGCCTTTGCTCCTTTTCTGTTATTAATAACTAGTTAATTACAATGGAATTTACTATGTCTATCTCTGAATATTTTTCTATCTTATCCCCTTCTTCACTGTTTCCCATTCTCTTCCTTCTTTCTTGTTTTCTTTTTAAATTAATATTATACCTGAGCAGAGTGATATATATATATTCTGGAAAATTGACAGCACTTTTCCTCCCTCTTTTTTTGCTATGAACCTCTTCTTTTGGTGTAATGGATGTTTCCTATCTAGAGGCACAAATCCTGTAGGTGTGTATGTGTGAGCCTGTGTGAGACTAATAAAGAGAGAGAGAAAGCGAGGGAGACAAAGATAAAGAGATTCCCAATGAACTATACACATTAAAGTATCTGCAATTAATTTGTAAGTATATATGATATACTGCTTAGATTCTGTTGTGGATAAAATTAGAGGCATATATATGTACTCTTAGTTGTGGTCTTACCTTAGCATTTTTAAATAAAACAAATTAATATTTAATTGTGATAAACTAAGCCTGTAGAATAAAATCATGATCATTCATAGATTAAACACCATTATATACAGTAATTTTTTGTTGCAATTATTTCATTATTTGTAAAATCTATATAGGGTTACCCACTTCCTAACTTTCTGGTAGAGATTAAACATATCTATGTATTTAAAAACTATCTTAAAGCAAAATCTCAATATATTGAAAATGTTATCATCATAGGGAATATAAACCTGAAGTCAATTACTGAGATGCACATAAATGTCATTTTACTTCATTTTTTTAAAATCCAAATTAAATATAAATCTGAACGGATACTGTTGTAATAATGTGGTTATTATTTAACAGAAAAGGAATAAAGGGAAGACCAGATGATATAGTCCTGGCATTCATACAGCTTTGCCAGGAAACTGTAGTTAACATTCTCAAAGTCTATTCCCTGCAGATTGCTGAGGGAAGGGACTGGATTCACAGAGTTTGGATTCATGCCCAATAATAACTGAGTGATGTGGGAAGGTGCTTGTTTGTCAGTCACACCTGGAAGCAAGTCAGTGGCCAGAATAGGTCATGAAACCTGAACATTTTAAGCTCCTAGACAAAGAGAATTCCCTCTTTTGGCTCATGGCTCTCTGGCTTGCTATTTGAACCTGTCTCCTGTTGCAGGGGACATATTCCCCTGCATTTGCCCAGCCTTATCGGTTCCACATAATTGACTATTGGACTTCAACTGGCCTGATGTTCTGCTGGACCCAGAAGCAACATGAATCTGAAGCTATGGACACTAACCCTGCTTTTGGCTTTGCTGAATCCACAGCTGCCTCTTTTTCAGGGCTAGGTAAAAAGTCATGGGACTTTACAACCAAGGAATGTAACTCAACATTAATAAAGTATTTTATCACATCTCATTCTCCTGTGGAGGCTTATAAAAATACTTATTTCAGTGATTTCCCAAGAATCCCACTCCTATGAGTGACAGGAATATCTGGCCCACTAATTTCTCCAGCAACAGAACCACTATTCTGCCAAGAATGTGAAAAATATAACCTTACACATTGAGGCTTCTTCCTTTCCTATAGGACTGTGCAAACATCTTAGAAAGAAGAATTTTAATGCAAAACTAAAAATTGGTCTTTGATGCATATTTTAATACCAGGAATGTGCATTGCTTAGGGTTATATACTGCCTGGACAATGTCTATGCTCTCTTATTTTTATACTAGGCTGGTCTCATGAGATTATTTGACATTAATCACTAGGCATCCTAGAATAAAACTGGTGGGTCTTTTTTTGTGTGTTTTTTGTTTGTTTGTTTGTTTTTCAGTTGGCTCTTCCATTTGCACAATGTTTTCTAGGTCCTGTCATTTTGTTGTAGAAGACCAGAGAAAAACCAAGCAATGTTTTAGAGAAATGGAGTTACACAGTTTTATTACACTGGCAGACTTGGCAGAATAATTTATCAAACATGAGCAAAATAACATGCAGGCAGCTTATCCTTTATATGTTTCTGGTGTCTTTGGCCCCCATATATGGATTATGCTTTTGGTCCTTTTGTGGGCTTTGTAAAAAAGCTCAAGGTGTGAGGGTCTTGAGACCACATCTAATACACCTACCACCCTCCGAAGACTGTACACTGTTCATAGTTTATGGCCTTGGTAAGATGTGAGCATTTAGGTAATAGGTCTTGCAAGACCAGTTTCTGGGAAAGAGGCAGTGACTTAATTATATGTAATCAAGAATGTACACTGGGCTTGCTGACACAGATTCAGATTACAAACTCTCCCCTCCTCCCCCAAAATATCAGGGTTACATTGGAATTAGCCTTTTTAGCCTTCTCACTTTTATTGGAGGACATTAAAATACCCAAGGTCTACTTATCACTCTTTACTGAGCCCCCAAACTGCATATTTTACCTAGTGTAGGGATATCTATATTTTCTACTTTGTGTGGGAGAACCTCAACCTTCCCTTCTTTGCCTCTCTGCTTCTGCTTCTCCTCTGAAATGGGTTCGTTTTCCCCACCGCACCTCCTTTGCACCTAGTATAACCTTAGATAGTTCAGGGTTTAAGGGAACAAAAGCTGAGAAGAGGTTGTTTTTCATGGGAATTCTGCATTGGGACATTCAGGATTAATTCTTGAGGCATTGGCACCAGTAATTTTCATGGGAAGAAACATTGCATTAATTAGACATCAGTTATTCCCTCAAGAAATTAACTTTTCCTGTTTTAATTATCATCATTGCATAATAGAGAGAGGACTAACAGCCTTTTCTTTTTCTATTTCTTTTCTCTCTTCTAACAAAGGACTAGCAAAGCAAATTGCACCAAAGTTAAACAGTCAAGGAAGCTTTTGTGAGGCTATTGCAGTAGGGAAAAAATAGAGACCAGACACAGTCTTAAACCCAACTGCTGAAACAAAGTTGGCGAGAGAATTACAAAGATATAGGTTACAGGGATCCTAAATCATCTGTTTTAGCTACTTGGCTTGCCCTAAAGAAAAGTAAACTTTCTTCTATCTTCATGAAATAGTTTTACAAATTGGGAGATAAGGCCCTTATCTTCTTTCTTGTTTATATTTCAAAGAAATGACTCCCAGGTCCTTGACAAATACATTCTTGAGTTCTAAAACTGCAAGGGGTTTTTAAAAAGATTTACAACTTAAAAGAAAGAGAGAGAAAGAGAGAGAGAGAGAGAGAGAGAGAGAGAGAGAGAGAGAGAGAGAGAGAGAGAGAATTTACAACTACAGTACATGTGTACTAAAGAAAATGCATTAAGATAAGGGAGGTCAAAATGTCGTCAAGCTGAGGGAATATTTTTTTCCCACAATGCATAAACATTTTATTATTTTTCTAATTAACATTTTTTTATTGCCTAAAGTTTTACATATGTCTCCTTTTCCCCCAATTGACCCTGCCTTCCCACCCCAGCCATTCCCATCCGGGGAAGCTCCCACGGCCCCAGTGACTGTGTCCATTGGTCATGCCTATAATTTCTTTGATTGCTCTCTAACCCTTATTCTCCCTACCATTTGTCTCTGGATCTATTCTTATTCATCAAATTATGTTGATCATTATATCTCACATATAAATGAGATCATGTGATATTTATCTTTCTCTCACTAGCTTATTTCACTTAGCAAAATGCTCTCCAGTTCTTTCCATGCTGTTGCAAATGGTAAAAGTTCCTCCTTTTTTATAGCAAGATAGTATTCCATTGTGTAGATGTACCACAGTTTCTTAATCCACTCATCTGTTGATGGGCACTTAGGCTGTTTCCAAATCTTAGTATGGTAAATAAATTGTGCTGCTATGAACATAGGGGTACATATATCCTTCTTAATTGGTGTTTCTGGTTTCTTGGGATATAGTCCTAGAAGTAGAATTATTGGGTCAAATGGGAGTTCCATTTTTAAGTTTTTAAGGAAACTCCATACTGTCTTCCAGAGTGGCTGTACCAGTCTGCAATCCTACCAGTAGTTCAGGAGGGTTACTTTTTCTCTACATCCCCTCCAGCATTTGTCAGGTGTGAGGTGATATTTCATTGTTGTGATTTGCATCTCTCAGATGATTAGTGACTTTGAGCATGTTTTCATATGTCTTTCAACCTTCTGTATGTCCTATTTTGGAAATTATCTACTTAAGCCCTTCGCCCATTTTTTTATTGAATTGCTTATCTTCCTTTTGTTAAGTTATATGAGTTCTCTATAAATTTTCAAGATTAAATCCTTATCGGAAACATCATTGGCAAATATGTTCTCCCATGCAGTGGGCTTTCTTGTTGTTTTGTAAATTTTTCTTTTGCTGTGTAGAAGCTTTTCATTTTGATGTAGTACCATTTGTTTACTTTCTTCTTAGTCTCCATTGTCCTAGGAAGTATGTCTATAAAGATATATCACTATGACATCTTTGCTATTTTGCTGCCTATGTAGTCTTATAGGCTTTTCATGGTTTCCTATCTTACTTTCAAGTCAGCCATTTTGAGTTTGTTTTTGTGTGTGGTATAAGTTGGTAATCTATTTTTTTTATTTTTTTGCATGTATCTGTCCAAATTTCCCAGCACCATTTATTAAAGAAGCTGTTTTGACTCCATTGTATGCTCTTGCCTTCTTTGTCAAATATTAATTTAGCATAATGGCTTGGGTGGATTTATGGGTTGTCTGTTATATTCCATTGTTCTATATGGCTGTTCTTGTGCCAGTAACAGGCAGTTTTGAGAAAAGTGGCTTGATAATATAGCTTGATATCTGGTAATGTGATCCTTCCAACTTTGATCTTCTTTCTCAGGATTGCTGTGGCTATTCAGGGTCTTTTCTTATTCCAGATGAATTTTTGGAGAGATTGTTCTAGATATTTGAAATATGCCATTGGTATTTTAATGGGGATTGCATTGAATCTGTAGATTGCTTTGGGAAGTATAGATAATTTAATGATGTTGAATCTACCAATTCATGAACATGGTATATTCTTCCATTTGTTTATTGTTTATGTCTTCTTCTATCTCTTTTTCCAATGTCCTGTAGTTTTCTGAGTATAGGTCATTTACCTCCTTAGTTAAGTTTATTCCTAGGTATCTTAATTTTTTTTGATGCAATGGTAAATGGTATTCATTTTTTCATTTCTCTTTCTGTGAGGTCATCATTAGTGTATAAAAAGGCCATAGATTTCTGTGTGTTAGTTTTGTATCCTGCTACCTTGCCAAATTCATTTATTAGGTCTAGTAGTGTTTTGATGGAGTCTTTGGGGTTTTCTATGTACAGAATCATGTCATCTGTGAATAAGGAGAGTTTTATGTCTTCTTTTCCAATTTGGATGTGTTTTATTTCTTCTTCTTGTCTGATCACTATGGCTAGCACTTCCAGTACTATATCTAACAGGAGTGGTGAAAGTGTCACTGTCTTTTTCTTGTTCTTAGAGGAAATGAGTTTAGTTTTTGCCCATGGAGTATGATGTTAGCTGTATGTTTGTCATATAAGACTTTTATTATGTTGAGTTATGATCCTTCTATTCACATTTTGCTGAGACTTTTTCTCAAGAAAGGGTGCTGGATTTTGTCAAATGTTTATTCTGCATCAATTGATATGATTATGTAATTTTTGCCTCTCAGTTTGTTTATGTGATGGATCACATGTTTTGATTTGCAGATACTGTACCATACTTTCATCCCCAGAATAAATCCCACTTGGTCATGGTGTATTATCTTTCAAATGTAATGCTGAATCTGATTTGCTAGAATTTTGTTGAAGATTTTAGCATCTCTGTTTATCAAAGATATTTCTCTTTTTCTGTGGTCTTTATCTGGTTTTGGGATTAGGGTAATTCTGGCTTCATAGAAAGAGCTTGGGAATGTTCTTTCCTCTTGAATTTTTTGGAATAGTCTGAGGATGATAGGTTTTAGTTCTTCTTTGAATGCTTGGTAGAACTTCCCTGTAAAGCTGTCTGGACTAGGGCCTTTGTTTGCTGTAAGTATTTTGATTACTCTTTCAATATTTTTGGTAGTTAAAGGCCTATTCAAGTTTTTTTATTCTTCTTGATAGAGTTTTGAGAGCTTGTATTTTTCTAAGAATATGTTCATTTTGTCTAGGTTGCCCATTTTGTTAGAATAGATTTGTTCATAGTATTTTTTCATAATCATTTTTATTTCTGTGGGACATGTTGTTACTTTTCCTCTTTCATTTCTGATTTTGTTTATTTGGGTACTCTTTTTTTGCTTCTTGGTGAGCCTGACTAGAGGTTTATCAATCTTGTTTATCCTTTCAAAGAACCAGCTCTTGGTTTTGTTGATCTTTTGTATTAATTTTTGGTGTCTATGTCATTTATCTCCACTCTGATCTTTATTATTTCCTTCCTTCTGCTTACACTGGGCTTTTTTTATTGCTTTCTTTTGAATTCTTTCAGCTGTAGGGTTAGATGATTTATTATCATTGTTTCTTATTTTTTGAGTTAGGCTTGTAGAGCTATGAACTTCCCTCTCAAGACTGCTTTCACTGTGTCTCATAGGTTTTGGATTGTTTTGTTTTCATTGTAATTTGTTGCCATGATGCTTTTCATTTTTTTCTTTGATCTCTTTGGTAACCAGGTCATTGTTTAATAGCATGCTATTTAGCCTCCAGGTATTTGACTTTTTGGGGTTTATTTTTATTGTAGTTGATTTCTAATTTTATGCCATTGTTATCTGAGAAGATGCTTGATATGATGTCCATCTTCTTGAATTTGAAGAGACGTTGCCTGTGTCCCAATAGGGGTCTATCTTTGAAAACGACCCATGTGCACTTGAGAAGAATGTAAATTCTGTGGCTTTGGGGTGAAATATTCTGAAGATGTCAATAAGTTCCATCTGATCTATTGAGTCATTTAGGATTGATCTTATTTTGCTAATTTTTTTTTTTTAGAGGATTTGTCAAGTCGTGAAGTCTAATTTGTCAGTTGTAAGTATTGCTACCCCAGCTTTTTTTTTTTCATTTTACATTCGCTTGAAAAACCTTTTTTCCATCCCTTCACCATCAGTCTGTATGAGTCCTTTGTTTTGAGGTGAGTTTCCTGTAGACAGCAGATATATGGGTATTGTTTTCTTATCCACTCAACTACCCTATGTCTTTTAATTGGGGCATTTAATCCATTTACTTTTAAAGTTATCAATGATAGACACTTCTTTGTTGCCATTTTTATTCTTTAACCCTGTGTTCCTTCTTCCCTTCCTATTTATTCTTTTTACAGCAGGCCCTTTAGTATTTCTTGCATTGCTGGTTTTGTGGTAATAAACTCCCGTAGTCCTTTTTTGTCTGTGAAGGTCCTAATTTTATCCTCAATTTGGATTGATAGCCTGCTGGGTACCGTATTCTTGGATTCAGACACACCCCCCCCCATTTTTGAGTGATTTTATATATTTCATTCTATTCCCTTCTGGCCTGATGTGTTTCTGTTGATAAATCAGTTGATTGTCTGATGGGAGATCCTTTGTAGGTATCTTTCTGTCTCTGCCAACCTTTCAGATTTTTATTTTGTCTTTGGTGTTTCCCAATTTAATAATAATGTTTTTTGGTGTAGGTAGTTTGGGGTTCATTTTGTTTGGGACTCTGTGAGCCTCTTGGACTTGCGTGAGTTTTTCTTTCCTATATTAGGGAAGTTTTATGTCATTATTTCTTCAAATAGGTTTTCTATTCCTTTCTCAGTCTCCTCTCCTTCTTGGCACCCCTATAATGTAGATATTATTTTGTTTTGTCTTCTCCCAAAGTTCGCTAAGGCTCTCCTCCTCTTTTTTAAGGGCTTTTGGAGATGCTGCTCTGCTTTGGTATTTTTTTCTACCATATCTTCTAGCTCACTGATGTAGTCCTCTGCTTCTTCTAGTCTACTGTTGATGCTTTTTATTGAGTTCTTTATTGCAGTGATGTCATTCTTCATTTCTCCTTGGTCTTTCTTCATTTTCTTTTATTTCTTACACATATTGTTGAATTTGTCTTCTATGCTTTTCAATGACCTTATAACCATTGCTCTGAATTCTTTCTCTGAGATTTTGCTTGCTTCCATTTCATTTACTTCCTTTACTAGTGATTCTTTGCTTTCATATCTGGGCTGTTCTTTGTCCATTATGATTGCTCTTCTCTGGGTCTCTGGTTATGTAGCTCTCTCTCTCCTGCACTGAGTTTTTCTAGGTAATATATGACCTTTATGTCCACAAATTGCCTCACCAGCTGTGTTTAATGCACCTGTTCTGGGTGGATGTTATTCGATTCAACTCTTTCTTCTATCTGATCTTTTTGAAGGTATAGGGCTCATCTGCAAATTCATGCTGCTTTGTATCCTCCTGGACAAACTTTTTAGGTGTCCATGGTCATGGAGGCTGGAGTCCTGGTATCCCTGGGTTCACAGCTGAGGCAGCTGGTCCCTGGGAATTGTGGTTGTAGGGTCTCAGAAGGTATCCATAATCTCTCTGGTTGAAGATAAAGCTGGGCTTCAGATCACAGCCATTCTCCCTTTCAAGACAGTGTGGTCTCTGCAGCAGAGCCAGCCACTCCAGGAGAGATTTCAGCAGTAGTATAAGCTGCCTGGCCAGTACATCCTGGTCTGCCTGTCCCCAACAGTCCCTTGGAATATAGGTGTCCCTTACAAATATAGACACTCCTCACATGTACATGCACTCTCCTTTAGTTCTCACTCACACACTATCTTTCAGCCTGCCCTCCTGTTGGCAGCCATCTCTTAAGTTGAGAGAAATTTTAAGACTGTCTTGATCAGGCCTAGTGAAACCCTAAAGCCTATTAAGATTAATAAACATGTCTCTCTTAGGTTTGCTCCAAATAGTACTTTTTCATGCATTTTTCTGCAGATCTTCTCTGTGTACCCCTCAAAGTTCCTAATACAAGTCAAGACTTTGTCAGGCCGGTTTCTTATTTTTGAGAACATACTTTTGCCATTATCATGTCTCTGCAATTACTTAGATTTTAAGGATAAGAATTTTCTCAATTGTATTAGAAAAAGTTACCTCCTTTCAAAAATCTCATTGTTGCCAGAAATGTATTACTTCAAGTGCCACCTTTCCCTGGCTGAGCCTGAGCTGCAATAGCTCTGCTCTGTGCTGATGTCATGTGAGTACTCTATATTCTGGCCAGCTATTTTCTGTTCCCTGGGTTGTAAAAACACTGTTCTGTCCCTCAATGTGGGCTTTTATCTTTTTTTTTTCTTAAAGATAAAATTCCAGATTAATACTTGAGAATAAAATGAATCACTGATGATGGTGTGATAGTACCTGAATAACAAGTAAACCAGCCCCATGACTGAGGAAATCCATCTTCCTATTTAGATTTCAATTGTCCTTTCTCATTTGGTCTGTAGTTTCAAGAGGAAATGTCATTCATATGAGGGAGAAAGAACTCTTTAAAAAGCAGTGTTGCTGAAACCGGTTTGGCTCAGTGGATAGAGCATCGGTCTGTGGACTGAAAGGTCCCAGGTTCGATTCTGGTTGGGAGTTGCAGTTAACATCATTCTCCAAGTCTGTTCCCCATAGATCACTGCAGGAATGGACTGGACAATATACACATGTCCAATAAAGTCAGGGTACCTTGGAAAGATTCTTACCTGTCAGTCACACCTTGGGGTAAGTCAGTGGGCAGAATAGGCATGGCCATTGCAAAGGTGCAGAATCTGAGGTACTTAATACCTAAACAAAAACAGTTCCCTGTTTTAAGCTCTTGAATCTCTTGCTTTCTTGGGATTCTTGTTGCAAGGAGTGCATTTCCTTGCATTTGTCCACATGGCTCACAACCACGTGGGACCCACATAATGAACTAATGGACAGTGATTAGCCTGTGCTACATTGGATTCAGCTCCACCAGGGAGTGGAAACTCTGGGCTCTGGCTTTGCTTTTGGCTCTGCTAGAGCTCTAGCTGTACCTTTTCCAGGATTGGTTAAAGGGGAATGGAACTTTGCAAACAGATATAAATATATAGTTCCGCACAAATAAAAATCACTCATTCTCCCATGCAAGTCTTAGAAAATTCCTTTTCTCAAGCTATTGCTAGCACTTCACTCCCAATAGCAATGGAAGAATTCTATCCACCCAATCCTCAGGCAGCAGTGTGATCCCTTTTGCTAATTCTTCTCATGATCTAAGTCTTTGTTTCTCTTTCTTCTCTAAACAAATCTTCCCCATCTTTAAAGTTCTGTTCCACCTCATCATCTAATTGAAACCTGCCTTTATCATTACATCAATAATGGTGTTTTTCTTCATGAGATACTGGGAACTATTTAATGTATAATTCCATCTATTTGGACATATCTAGCTTTGAAAGGGTGAAGTCTTGTCTCTCCTATTACCTTTGTTGGTATGGGTGGGGAGCAGGGCAAAACTTGTTTCTGTGGTGTTTGGCTGGATTAGAGTGGCTATTTACTAAATGTTTCAGGGGCGGGAGACCTTTTTTTTCTGCAAGGGCTATTTGGATATTTATAACATCATTGATGGGCCACACAAAATTATCAACTGAAAAATTAGCCTGCTATAATGTGTTCAAATATTTAATTAACTCACTACTAATACCTTGGCAGGGCCAGACCAAATAATTTTTGGGGTTGGCTATTCCCTACCCACTTTAGGCTGTTCCTTTTCTGATTCTTTGCATACAAAGAGAAAACTTTTGTTTGGATTTTTATAATTGACATTTGTTGGTGTTAACAAGTTGTCAGGTTCTTTAGTTCTAAATTTGGGATATATATATATATTTCACTCAAAGTTTCATTTATGTTCTTCAAGTATGTTTTTATCCTAATTCTTCCTAATTACAAATATTGCAATCAGTTACTATTCTATTGAACTATAACTGCTTTCAACACTTTTCAATTTTTATTATAAAATATTTTAATATATATCAGTTAGATTTATCTAGTAAACTGTGGAATTTAAGAGCATGGATGATACTTTCATATCTCTTTTAAAATTTTTTTTTAATTTTTTATACATATCTCCCATTGTCCCCCCCTCCCTCCCAGGCATTCTCCAACCCCCCCCCCCCAGTGTCTATGTTCATTGGTTATGCTTATATGCATGCATACAAGTCCTTTGATTGATCTCTTATCTACCTCACCTAACTTTAATTCTAATTACAGTAATGGGCTCCAAGATGAAATTTAATAAAGAAAAGTTTATGTTCATTACTAGTTAACATCTTGATTTTACTTAATATTAAGCTCTATATTTCCCACTGAAACTCTTAACCTTAAAACATTCCCTCCTATATTTTTGTTTAACTAATTATTATAAACTGAGTTTTAGAGATAAAATTAAACCATATTTTAAAAAAAATAACCCCTTGCAATATTTGTCAACATTGGTAGTTGTTCTGTTGAAGGATCAAAATAATTTTTCATTTTTTAAAATTATTTAATTTAAATATTATGTTTTATTTTGTATTTTAATTAATCAAATGGCGATTCATGCTTATTTTTCTTTAAATTTAATAAATCTTTATTGTTCAGATTATTATAATTGTTCCTCTTTTTTTCTCCCATAGCTCCCCTCCACTTGGCTCCCACCCCACCCTCTGTCCTTACCTCCCCCATTGTCCTCATCTAGAGGTGTACAATTTTTGTCCAGTCTTTGCCTGGTCCCTCCCCTCACCTTTGCCCATGAGAATTGTCATTCCACTCCCTTTCTATGCCCCCGATTCTATTATATTCACCAGACTATTCTGTTATCAAGTTTTTTATTCATTTGATTTTTAGATTCACTTCTTGATAAATATGTATTTGTTGTTTATAATTTTTATCTTTACCTTTTTCTTTTACTTCTCTTCTTAAAGAGTACCTTTCAACATTTCATATAATAATGGTTTGAAGTTGATGAACTCCTTTAGATTTTTCTTATCTGTGAAGCTCTTTATCTGCCCTTCAATTCTGAATGACAGCTTTGTTGGATGGAGTAATCTTGGTTGTAGATTCTTGCTATTCATCACTTTGAATATTTCTTGCCACTCCTGTCTAGCTTGCATAATTTCTGTTGAGAAATCAGCTGACAATCATATGGATGCTCCCTTGTAGATAATTAACTGTTTTTCTATTGCTGATTTTAATATTTTCTCTTTGTCTTTTGCTCTTGGTGTTTTAATTATGATGTGACTTAGTGTGATCCTCTTTGGATTCCTTTTATTTGGGGTTCTGTGTGTTTCCTTGACTTGTAAGTCTATTTCTTTCACCAGGTAGGGGAAGTTTTCAGTCATTATTTCTTCAAATAGGTTTTCAGTATCATGCTTTTTCTCTTCTTCTGGCACTCCCATAATTCTGAGGTTGGTATGCTTGAGGTTATCCCAGAGGCTCCTTACACTATCTTCACATTTTTTGGATTATTTTTTCTTTTTACTTTTCCAGTTGAGTATTTTCTGCTTCTTTGTATTTCAAAAGTTTGCATTCCTCTCGTCTGCTGTTAGGTCTCTGATAATATTTTTTATTTCAGTCAGTGTATGTTTAATTTCTAGTTGGTCTTTTTTTATCTCCTCTTGGGTCTCGCTAAATTTATCCATCTTTTCTAGGAAGATCTTGAAATATCTATAACCATGGTTTTGAACTCTATATCAGTCATTTGTTTTCCTCATTTATTTTGCTTGTGATCTGTTTCTTTGTCACCACATTTTTACTGCTTCCCTGAGTTGTTAGAGTAGCTTTGTGTGCTAGGTGTCCTATATGGCCCAGTAGCTCTGCCTCCCCAGTTACCTGAGGTGGACATTCTTGGTGTACCCCTTTGTGCTGTGTGTACAGCCTTGTTGTAGTTAAATCTTGATTGTTATTGGTATCATTGGGGGAATTGACTTCCAGGCGAATTGGTTGTGAGGATCAGCTGGGTCTACACAGGGAGGACTTCTATGCTGGAGACAGCCTTATGAGACAAAACTTGCAAAATTGCAAAAGCCTCAGTACTTGCCTTGGATGGGGCAGTATCTCAGGGCTGAGCATACAGCCTTGGCTTCCCATCAGCCCTGGCCTACATGGCCCCTGGATTTCAGTGTCCCTGGTAATAACTGCAGCCCTCTCTGTGCACACTCACACTCATATGCCTCCAAACCTCTGACTATCACGGCTATCCTGAGTTTCTGTGCTCTCTGGCGACCCATATGAGTCCAGGTTCCCAGGGTCTAGCCCAAAACTGGGGTTAAGTACAGTTAGAAGTGGAATTCAGTGCAGTTGGGAGGTTCAGTCTTCCTTCTGCTAGAGTAACCCAGCGGCACAATCAGTAGTCAGTCCTCTCTGCATGTCCAGGTGTGCACATCTCCAGACCTCTGCTTTTCCCAGCTCCTCTGAGTTTAAATGCATTCCTCTCTTTTTTCAACAGATCAAGCTCCCTCCATTTTAATCTCACCAGGAACTGGGGTTCAGTCCAGTTGGGAGTTTCTAGAGGAAGCCAGCCAGGCAATCCACTGCCCGTCCTCTCCATGTGCAAGTCTCTGTAGTTCAGTATTTTGCAGCTCCTCGGAGTGTCTGTGAGCCCCTCTCTTTCCTTCTCGTTGTAGAATTTCCATTCAGCCAGCTTTCCAGTGGTTCTGCATGATGTCTGTTTTGTCTTTAGCTGTAGTTTTGAAATTGTTGTGTGAGGCAGCAGTTTAGGTGTTCATCTATGCCATCATTTTGGTTTCCACTCCTTATTCTTATTTGTTTTTTAATGAATGTATTCACTTTAGATCCTTATATTAAAGAATGGTCTACCTGTTATAGATTCCATTAGTTGATCCTTGTGTTAGTTTATATATGTATATTAATATCACAGTTACTAATAAATTCCTGACTCTGAAATAGTCTTATAGCACAAACAGATTTACTAAAAGGTTTGTCACTATTTTGTACATATAAATATATTTACACTACCAAATACTTTTTCCTATCACTGTATTTTCATTGAAAACAGGTGGTTTTGCTGATCTCACTATTTTTAGGACACATCCAATACAGCTGATTAGCAAATTCTGTTATTTTTTTAATAGTAGCCACGTTTTATTTTGCACACTTTATCTCTTTCTTCTTGTCTCAAATGAGAAAAAGATAGGGGATAGGGAGGACTCTTATATTATTCTAACATATTTCATTCAGTTTTAGGCTACATTAAATTTGTCTTTATGTTGTGGACTGAATATGTCTCCCAAAATTCATATGATGAAGCCATAATCCCCTGTATCTCAGACTGTGACTGTATTTGGATATGATTTAGTTAAAGTGAAGCCATTGGAGGGGGCCTTAATGCAATCTGACTGTTATCTTTATAAGAACAAGGGATTTGAATAGAAAGAAGCATTAAGGGTGTATGAGCACAATGAAATAACCATGTGAGTACAGAGGAAAAAAGCAATCATTATCTGCAAGCCAAGGAGGGAGGCCTACAAAGAAATAAAACTCGACACCTGGATCTTGAACTTCCAACTTCCAGAAATGTGAGAAAATATATTTCAGTTATTTAAACCACATAGTGTATGCTCTTTAGTTATGAGAGCCCTAGCAGACTAATGTACTTTATTACATTGGATGCAATTCCTGAGCATATACTTTTTGATTTGGTTACATGTTTTGGTAACCCCTCAATATGGATTTGCTTTCAGAACTAGCCATGTATTTTTGTTTGATTTATGGCTTGCTAGGCATTCTGTTCTGGTTCTGGAATGCCTTTTGCCTTAAGATTGACTTGATTAACCCCTTTTTACCTATAATATCTGTTTAAAAAGCTGACCTATCTTGTTTTCAGTCTTTAACCTCTCCTAATATCTCTAAGAACAAAATTGTCTTTCTTTTGTGGCACTTTGCCACAATCATTTGTAATATACATTTCTATGTGTGATTATTTGCTTAATGTATATATCTTACTTAATATAAATCCCATGGATCGTATTAGTATCTATTACAGTCCTTCATATCCTCACCCAGTGACCATAATAGGTATTTATTCAATAAATATTTGTTCAGTGAATGTATGAATGAATAGATGCACTTTATATTATGAAATTTAAATACACAAATATATGTATATTAAATCTACAGGAAAAGTGGATTATTCATAATTGATCACATTTGTTTTTACAAGTCAAAAGAAGATGTAGTCATAAGGACATAACTTATCATAATTTTAGTTTAATTTGTATTTAGAAGAAAGTTCATTGTTAACCAAACAAAATGTTAGTTATTTTATTTTTAAAAAGGTGTTAGGAAGAATTAAGAATGTATTTCTGAAACCATAAAATATATCAGACAATGCCCTGACTGGTTTGGCTCTGTGGATAAAGTATCGGGTTGTGGACTGAAAGGTCCCATGTTTGATTCCTGTCAAGGGCATGTACCTTGATTGTGGGCACATCCCCAGTAGGGGCTGTGCAAGAGGCAGCTGATTGATGTTTCTCTCTCATTGATGATTATAGCTCTCTATCCCTCTTCCTTCCTCTCTATAAAAAATCAATAAAAAATATATATTTTTAAAAAAGATATCAGACAAATACATTATAAAAATTAGAAATTTAGTTGTTTTTGTTAACACTTTGATACTAACAGTTCAGTGTAATTTAAATGTCTTACTTTTCAACTTATAAATCTGATAAAAATCAGAAATAGTTTGTCTTATTCAGCATGGAGTATGTGGTGACTCATAGAACCAATAGTCTCCAGCATCTGCTTGCTATGTGCATGTTCATTCATGTTCATACTACGTGTGCTTGTTTGTGTGAATTGGCTGACAGTAACTTGTAGTCACAAATGTGATCAGAGAACTGACTGTTAGTAAAATAACAGAGCTGTGCAAAAGTCCCAAATAGACAAAGAATTATGAGAATATAAAATGAATGCTGGCTAATGCTTTCATACCTTAACTATTTTATGTATTTAAGAAATCAATAAGCAGGCATACTTTTCACTTTCTTATAAGAAAGGATGAAAGAACCTCTGGCTTATTTTAAAATATATTTTTATTGATTTCAGAGAGGAAGGGAGAGGGAGAGAGAGATGGAAACATCAATGATGAGAGAAAATAATTGGTAGGTTGCCTCCTGCACTAGGGATCGAGCCCGCAAACCAGGCATGTGCCCTTGACCAGAATCAAACCCACAGGCTCATACTCTTTCCACTAAGCCAAACCAGCTAGGGCTGGCTTATTTTTAATTGATTGTGATTTTATGATTCTCTTTTTCTATAAGTATTATATTTATTTTCACAATGCTGTTTTCCTGCTTAGATTTCAAATTCACTGAAATCTAGTTTTAAACTAGAACTGATAAATAACTGCTATTTAAAATAGATCATATAATGCCATCTTGGTACAAGCAAATGATTGAGTTGTTGTCTAATAAATTATATTTAAATGTGAAAGATCCTGCCAAAGAAATCATATGTACTCTGAAATGTTAATTAGATGGTATTAAATATTTTATATATCTTGTTAGCTTTATCACATGGATGTTTTCATATTTTATGTGTATATGTGTTACATATTTTATAGTTATATTTATCTCTTTATCAAGAGAAATAAAACGCAGCTTAGATTTTTAAGATTATAATTTTGTTTCAGACAAAATATCTGACTTTTATCAAGTTACTATAGTAGATCTTTGAACAACATGGGTTTTACCTGCACAGGTCCATTTACATGATATTTTTTTCAATCAATTCCTGGACTATTTCCATTCTTGGTTGGGAGTCTACAGATGTGGAGGACTGACTGTATGCAATAAACCAACCATTTCATAGAGAAGTCTTGAGCATTAAATGATTTTGGTATCCACTGGGGTCCTGAAATCATTGCTTTGAATATACAAGGGACAATTTAAGTTTTGGGGAGACAAAAGGTATGCATGGATTTACAATTGTGCAGGGGTTGGCACCCCTCAGCCCCACCGTGTTCAAGGATTAAACTGTATATTGTATCAGAAAATATTCTGTTATTTTTAAGAGAACCTAGTCTTGCCATAGTTATATTGTGCGGCAACCCCTTTCACATCCCTCATGGCTCAAGGTTCAGGTTCAGGGTTCGGATTCCGAAGGAAGCCGCACAAATAAAAGAGACTAGAAAAGTATTAATTTGGAAAATGGGGGCCAGGCAGGAGCCCACCTCTAGGGAAAGGACTACCATGTGCTCTGGCCTGGCTATCCCTTTTATTAAGATTATGGGATACACACATAGCCCTTAGGCAGGCAATTCCAATAATAGCCAATCAGCAAGAATTTACATAAGACTAACATGTGGAGGCTGCTTCAGCTACCAACGTCTCAACTAAACAGTGAGTGATTAGCTCTGACCTTTCAGAGCATTTAAGGTTGACTAGCCTTCCAGGTTTCCTGTCCACATCTATTAGTGAGGACAATGGGTGGCTTCTGACATCTCCCTCATTTCTTTTCTTTAAAAAATCTCGCATCTGCAGACTAGAAATAAACATATAAGAACAAAACATGAGAAAAGCAATAATGGTTATGCTGAGAGGCAAATGAATCAGTTTGTAGTAAGTTTCTTTCTGGGCCAACAGTTTTTTGAGTCCTAATTTCAATGTCCAACAGTTTTGAGTCTCAAGTTTATTTTATTTTATTTTTTAAAAAATATATATTTTATTGATTTTCCACAGAGAGGAAGGGAGAGGGATAGAGAGCTAGAAACACGACCCCTACAGGGGATATGCCTGTAACCAAGGTACATGCCCTTGACCAGAATCAAACCTGGAACCTTTCAGTCTGCAGGCTAATGCTCTATCCACTCAGCAAAACCGGTTTTGGCTTGAGTCCCAGATTTAATGTTAAGTTCCTTTTGAGTACATGTCAAGAATGATATTTCAGTTCTAGGTGGTGGACAAATGGTGGTAAAAGCAGATCCGACCCTTTCTGGTTTGGTCCTGGGCAACAAGCAGCGACACACACCCACCGACTGCTAGCATGGCCTTGTCAGCATCTTCCATCTTTGGACTGTTTCTCCTCTTGTTTTCATGGCTGTAGCAGTCCTGTCAATTTCTATCTGTTGCAGGAATCCACATGGTCTTCGAGTTGTTTTCTGAAAATATACAAATGTATTCTTGACAAAAAGTTAATAAAGGAATTCCCTCCATAAATTTGACTTGGGATCCTTTTTATTTTTTGCTCAAATGATTTTCCTTTGGCTTATTTTGATACCATATGTGTTTTTCATGGGTTTCTTGCTATTAGCATTATAAATGAAAATTACTTTTCTAGAGTAAAAATTTTCTGGATGTAATTTACTACCCTATTATCCCCCCCCTCTTTTTTTTTGTTTAATGGAGGCTTTTAGAAATTTTATAATGCTGTCCTGATAACTTTAAATTTTAATTTTTGTTTCATTCCACATTAAGCAATTTTACCATGAGATGAGCTACCAATAAAAAATTTAGTTAATACTTCAGGAACAGCTTTTTATCCAGTACAATTAATTTTTTTTGATTATTCACTTATTTCCAATTCACCAATTTAAATTAATTTGAAAACTTGTCCAATTTAATACTCTAACAACAATCTTAGTTTACCCTGTAAATATTAGTCGAAAGAATTATTTGCATTCTTGAGTAAGCTTTGAGCATTCCTGGTGCTAGGCTGGATTTAGATATAGGGTAGCTGCTGTCGACCAAGTCTCTGTCTGTTACCTGGATCCAGATATGAGCTGGGTGTGGGAAGTGAGGTAGCCATGGGGGCAGGAGACATCCCTCAGAAGGGGTGAGGGTTCAGGCCTCTACAAGGTTGTGGGGGTGAGGGTCTATGCTCCACCTCTGTTGACACCCAAGTTCTCTCCTGATGTCCCCTTTGCAACTGTCCCTGTCTTAGGTTGTTCCTTCCCTGAGGAATCTTATCCATCTCTGGCTAAGCAGCCATCTTCCAGGGCCAAGCAGGGTGATGTGAAGTTCAGTTCTGTCTCCTTGGTATCCTATGCCCCCTTGTCCTCCATTCCTGCCTTTGGGATCCCCTCACCTGCTGGCGTGGCCCCGGCACTGCTCACATTTTTGGGGGAACCCAGGTCTCTTCTCCAAGGAGGGCCCAGCTCATACCATTGGGTGAGAGATAGATCCATGGTACCAGCCACCATGAGGCTTCAACCTCAGCATGAACAGAAAGCTCAGGCAATAGCTGTGGGCAATCAGTTTGTGAGAAGAGGGTACCTCTTAGCAAAAAGGGCGCCTTTCCAGGAGACCCTCTATACAGTGGAAGAAATTAAATCCTTTCATATACTTTTAAATTGCTGCCAAACATTCAAAGAATTAGTTTGTAAGTTTGCTTGGGATAATTATACAATATGCTGTTGTAATTCTAAAATATCAAGAGTTATAATGACATTGTAGAATAATATCATATAAGGATATTCTTTGCTCTATCTAGATGATGGCAATTCAATTTCAACCTGGCTGTCAATTTCTCTTTGTATAGACAAGGTCTTAGTTACATTTTCTGCACCTCTTCCAGGAGCAATTAGTATAGTCCCCTCCTTTGGTGTCCACACAAGCCAGAAAGCTCTCTTTAATTTTACACACAAAGGAGCAGTGGTTTGATTTTGTGTCACACAAAAGGGAAGTTGGATGGCAACATCTGTGTAAATATACTTTCTTGCCCCACCCATGGTCCTCCTGGATGACCAAGGTGTTAGGTGACTACATTAGGTGGGGGATCAGCCCATGTAAGGGGTCTTACCCATGAAAGGTCAGGAGCATAAGTACAAAATACTTCCCCATTTGTCCCAGGTAATATCACCATACAGCTGATTACTGATAGCAAGGCAAGCAAGACGTTCTCAGGCATTCTTGGGGTTCTGGTTACCTCACAAATTCACTCAGCTTTCTGTACCATCTTCTTTACCATGTTCCAGGTGGCCTCTGGGCTATTTGTTGTCTGGCTCATCCTCCTCCTGCTCCTCATCTTCAGTGGATTGCTTGGAGTCGCTGCTCTCTGTGGCTGAGGTAATTGTCTGAAGCTGCAAGGTCTGGCTCTAGGCACAAGGTCCTCGTTAGTCTGGCTAGTTTCTCTCTTGGGTCCCTGTTGCAGTTTAATATTTTTATCAGGAATCCACACAGGTTTGGAAAAATTCTCTGGAAATATACAAGCATACACTCTGCCAAAGGTTAATCATAGGTGTCTTTCCATCAGCATCACAAGTGAAAAAGTTTAAAGTAATTAAGGCTTGGTGCAGCCTACCCGCAGGTGATCTCTCCCTCATCCCCCCTTTTTGTTTTTCAAGTAGGGATTTTAGCTGCTGATGCTGTCATTCAATAATGGCTTGTTGTTAGGAATTATATGATATTCCTGGAATGTGCTGAATTTTCCACCTTTTACAAAATTTCTGGAATTGACAGCTTGTGCAAGCAGGCTCATTATCAGTTTTAATAATTTTTGGAACTCCCATGATGGCAAAAGCAGCTAGGCAATGATTAATAACCTATTTTGCTGTTTCTCCTATAGATGCAATAGCCCATATTATTTTTGAAAAGGTGTCTACAGAGACATGTAATGCCATAAGATGTCCAAAGGAAGTATAATGTGTTACATCCACTTGCCAGATATGGTCTCTTAGAAAAAACTCTAGGGTTGACTCCTGTGTTAGGCCCTTGAGGTAGATGTAACATGCAAGTAGGACATTCTTTAATAATCTGTTTCGCGTGTTGTTGAGTGATTGAGAATTGTTTAGACTGCATTTTGGCAGGCTGATGTAAAAGCTGATGAGATTCTAAGGCTTCTTTTAATAAAGCAACCAATTGATTAGCATGTGCATTTTCTTTTGTTAAAGGAACAGGTAAGACATTATGAGCCCTGATGTGAGTGATAGAAAAAGGATATTGTCTCTGTTGTACAATCTACTGAACTTGTTTAAATAGTAAAAATCAACTTTGGTCACTAAGGCAGTTTCAATTCTATTTACTAAGTTCACAGCATAAAAGGAATCAGAGGCAATATTAAGAGGCTCTTGGAAATCCTGCAATGCAGCCTTAATAGTTTCTAGTATGACTGGTCAGTATGATTCAGTCTGAATTTATTGTATGATAGGCGCTTTCCCATTAGATGATCCATCGGCAAAAACAGTTAAAGCTCCAGGATTAGCTTCCTGCCTAGTATTTTTTGGTATAATGATGGAGGTATTATATAAAAATTGTAGTAATTTGTCTTTTAATATGTGACATCTAAGTTCCCGTGAATATCAACTTAACCCAATTTGCCAATTTATATCAGTCTGAAATAAGATTTCTAATTGCTTCCCAGTGAGGGGGAGGTAGATACGCTGGGGCTCTTCCCCTCTAAACTCTTTACAATGTTTTCTAATTTGAAATATTCATTGGGCCAATAGTTCTACATATGTAACCACAGTTTTAGATGATTGATGCCCTAGGTGGACCCATTTAATAATGGCAGGAGAGTTTTTATTTTGAAAGATGACTCCAGTGGGACTATTTGCAGTAGGGTTAATTTGTCCCAATAAAGGTAATCCGGGCTTTACCCATGCTACGTGGGCTGAGGAAATTGCCTGCTCAACTCTTAGCAGCAACTCATTCTTAGCATCATCTGTTAATGTTCAGGGAGAGGAAAGATTAGAGTCACCTCTAAGTAAATTAAATAAATTTGTCATTTCTCCTGTAGAGATCTTCAGATAAGGTCTTAACCAGTTAATGTCCCCTAATAATTTCTGAAAGTCATTTAAAGTTTTAAGACAATCTTTTCTTATCTCCATCTTCTGAGGCCTAAAGCATTCATTTTCAATTATGGTTTCCAAATATTGGAAAGGTGTTTCTTTCTGTACTTTTTCTGGAGCAAGTCTTAAGCCCCATTTAGGGAGCTCTTCTTCTAGTTGGGAAAAACATGGCCAAAGTCTGCTCTTCCCATGGGCTTGCTAAGAGCAAGTCATCCATGTAATGAATATCTAACATTGGGAATAATTGTCCCTTAAAGGCTGAACAGCTTGAGCCACATATTTTTGATACAAAGTAGGGCTATTGGCCATTCCTTGAGGTAAAACCTTCCATTGATATCTTTTCATGGGTTCTGTATTATTAATAGATGGCACTGAAAATGCAGATCTCTGTTTATCTTGAGGTGCCAAGGGAATGGTGAAAGATCTACTACTATAAGAAACCAATTTAAAGGGATTTGTGAAGGCACTGAGAGTCCAGGTTATAAAGCTCCCATGGTATGCATAGTAGCATTAACTACTCTAAGATCATGTAACAATTGCCATTTTCCTGTCACCTTTTTAGGGATTGTAAATATAGGCATATTCCAAGGACTATTGGAAGGCTCTATGTGACCAGCTTCTATTTGTTCTTGTATTAATTCATGAATACGACTCAATTTCTCCATGGTTAATGGCCACTGATCCACCCATACAAGTCTATCATCTTTCCATTGTATAGGATCAGCCTGAGGGTGAGGAGATTAAGCAGTGACCGCTCCTAAAAAGGTTGATATCCTATCTGAGTCATTAACTGCTGTCTTTTGCCAGTAATAATACATGCCTGTAAACCTTCTAAAACATCCTGGCCCCATAAGTTGACCGCAGTTCCAGAGATGATGTATGGTTGAAACCATCCTGTCTGTCCTTCCTCATCTTGCCATTTCAACACTGCAGCACTAAGTTGTGTGTCATCAGGAACTCCCACCCCCGCAACTGAGCCCATAGCTTCTGCCATGGACCCACTTAGAGGCCATAATTCTTTGCTGATAACCCTAACAACCACTCGTGTCCACTAGACCCCTAAATTGTGTTCCTTCTATTCTTAAATTAATCACAGGACACATTTTGCTAATATCGTGTATCCAATAGATGTCTGAACTTCCAATTCCTTAGATTCCTCTTTTCCTATTTATAGCTTCACGTTGGTGAATATAAGGTAGAATTAGTATCTAAGCAATTCTTTGTCCTGGAGTAATTTGCACATGATTACATTCTAGCATAACTTTAACTTCTCCTTCATAAGCTGAATCAATGACTTCAGGCAGAACAGTTTGTCCTTTTAGGGTCTTTTCACTCCTTCCTAAGATTAATCCTAAAGTTCCTAGCACAGGTCCCCAAATTCCTATAGGAATAGCTTGCCAAGCGATGTTGGGGGTCAAAGTAGCTGCTATAGTACTGGTAAGATCCAGGCTTGCCCTTCCTCGAGTAGCTTGAATGAGGGAATCCACTGCAGGCCTTGCAGGGCAGATTTCCTCTATTGATGATGGGGCTGGACGGTACCCCTCTGGCCGTTTCCTGGCGGTTGACCATGCCCTCTATCTTGGTCTAGTGGCTGCCCATTCCTATGAAATTTCAATCTACACAGAGTGGCCCAATGGTTCCCATTCTGACATCTAGGACACAGAGAGATTGAATCTGGAGGCTGAGTGATTACCCATCTCCCTAGAGCGCTACCTTGTGTCCTTCTTGGTTTCCTCCATTTCTTTTGGAAATGTCCTGCTTTTCCAGTTATAACACCTCTGATTTCCCACTGTTACTGAAGCAATGAATAAATATGCTTGAAAAGTGCCTGATTCCACATTCTGACACGCTCGAATCATCTCTGTAATGGTACTATTTCTTCTCAGAGGTATCAGGCATTTCTTACAATCAGCAGTGGCATTTTCATAAGCTAATTGCTGAATTAAAATATCTCCTGCTGGCTCATGTTGAATCTGCCATCTCACTGCTTAAGTGAGATGAGCCACAAAATCAGAAAGTGACTCTGTAGGTCCCTGCATACATTTACTAAAAGCTCCCTCAGGGTCCCCTTTTGCTGGTAAAGCCCACCAAGCTTTCCTTCCACAAAGTCTAATTTGCTCATAGGCCTGTTGCACATAATGTAGCTGATTTTTGTACATCCTTATACTATCCCAGTCCTGCCAGCATCTCATAAGTTATTTGAGCATTTTGCCCTCTGTTTGCATGGGCTTGCACTTGACATTTCTCCTAATATTCTCCCTTCCATAGTAAATAATCTCCTCCATCCAGAGTTGCACGAACCAAAGAATACCAATCATAAGGAGCTAAGAATGCTTCAGAAATATTATTCATAATTTCTCCCATAAAAGGAGCCATTGAGCCATTTTGAACAATGCCCTCTTGCATAGCTTTTATCATTTTAAAATAAATGTTTTTCATGATGTTTAATTATCTGATTCGGGAGTTGTGTGTCAGCTACTTGTATAGCCATTGAATTGTTCTTTAATAGAAAGAAAGCAGACCTTTCTTTCACTGACATGTCCTTCATTCTTTCTCTGATGGCTCTCTGTATAGAAGATTCTATTGGTGGCAAATTAAATGTTTCAGGATTAGAATATGGAGGTGGAGGGGTCCATAAAGGCCATTCCTCCAATTTTTCTTTCCACTCCTCTCTAGGAGCAGAGGGATCCAGGGGAGGAGGCTCCTTCTCAGCCACTGTAAAAGGCTCTAGCAAACACAAGGTTGTGTTTTCCATGGAGAAACAGTTTTTTGTATTCCTGCTGCTGAGCTTTTTTCAAATTTTGAACCAACTTTTTGCCAAATATGCAAGTTCTAATGTACCTTCTTCAGGAAACCAAGGGTTATGTTCTATAACATCAAACAAAAACTATAAAAGAATACCTTCTGAAACTTTTAATTCCTTAGGCATACAAACCAAAATTTTAATTCTTCTCTATTAGCCTGACTGAAAAAGACGTTCCTGCCCTACTTACAGATCCAGTTTCTGTAGTTGGCCTTGTGCTTTGTGTGCAGTGAAGTTTCCTCACCTTTTCTCTGTGAAATTTTTCACACCTTTTTTCTTCTGCACTAGGTGAATAATATCACCTCCTCCAGATAGCCAACATTGGGTGCCAGTTGCAGGAACCCCTGTCACATCCCGAGGATTCAAGTTCAGGGTTCAGGTTCTGAAGGAGGCTGCACACAAATGAAAGAGACTAGAAAAGAGCTCCACAAGCCAGGCGGGAGCCCACATCTAGGGGGAGGACTACCACGTGCTTTGGCCTAGCTATCCCTTTTATTAAGATTATGAGATACACCCATATCCTTTAGGCAGGCAATTCCAATAATAGCCAATCGGCAAGAATTTACATAAGACTAACAGGTGGTGGCTGCTTCAGCTACCAATGTCTCAACTAAACAGTGAGTGATTAACTCTGACCTTTCAGAGCATTTAAGGTTGACTAGCCTTCCAGATTCCCTGTCCACATTTCTCTATTAGTGAGGACAATGAGCGGCTTCCTGTAAGTGTGCATTATAAAGAACTGTTTTTTGTGTGTGCAATTTCTATTCTTGTTTTCTCTTTCCAACTTTCATTGCTCCTCTTTTAGATTTACTTAATATTTTCTGATGAAAGAGTCAATCCTATTTACCTTCACCAAGATATGTAGACATTCATTGTATATATTTTTAAAACCCTGACCAGATGATATGTTTTTTTAGTGATTTTTAGAGAGTGAAGATGAAATAGAGAGAGAGAGAGAGAGAAATGAGAGAAATGGATTGGTTGCCTCCTGTATGTGCTCTGATTGAGGATGAACTTGCAACCTAGGTTAGTGTCCTGGCTGGTAAATGAAACCTGCAACCATTTGGTGTACTGGAGGATGCTCCAACCAACTGAGCTACTCAGCCAGAACCCATTGTATTTTTACCTAAATCATTCTGTTGACTGCACGAAGTTCTCATCCCTTTAATAATTATGTAGACAAAAATCCATAGACATAAAAAGATAGGCAGTTTAAAAGAATAGTTCTCCTATTCAGCCAGCCATTGAATTGTTCTTTAATAGAATCATTTGTGCGATTGTTAAATTGATCTACATATTTATTGAGCATATATTATGTACCCATCGCAGCAGTTCAGATGACAAACCTTAGGGAAAATATACTTTGCATTTTGTCTGTGGAGCACAAACTTATTATTTCTGCTATATAATAGTTTAAAAAGTTCCTTTTATTCAAAAAGTTTTATTTAAATTCCAGCTCATCATGAAGTTATTCTTTAATTTTAATCTGATTTAATCTTTATTGCAATTGCTTTCTCATTGTGATATCTCACTGTGAAATTTAAGAAAAAAGTATTTTACAGTTCTACAGAAAGCGCATTGCCAATTAGTATTCTGTAAAAACAATGTATCAAATGTATAATGGGTGACTAAAACATCCCAAATAATTAAATGCTATTTTTTCTAATAGAATTATTCATATATATTTTTTTCTTTTTTACTTAAAATGATGACAATAAACAAACTTCACTTACTTAAAGAAAATTGGGTTATTTGCCTTAAGTGATAGTTTTGGCAGTGGCATTGAATTAGTATACCTTTGTTGTGATTGAAGGAAGAAATTTGGAAAATTGATTGCTTTTCCAGAAATTTTTGGAATAAAGCCCAAAAATGAGAATTTCAATAACTAGAGATGCACAAGAAATATGAAAATAAACATGTTGACAGACTGATCCAGACTGAAAATGTGGTATTTATTATTTAATTATTTTACTTTCATGAAGATTTATTACTACCTGACTATTAAATAAAAATGTCAAATATAGTAAATATCATGCATAAAATCAATAAGAAACATTACATTGACTTGAGGAAAAATAAGAAACATAATTCACATTGTAAGTAAAAAATTAATTTGTAGTAATGTTTGCAAAAACAAATTATGGGCAAAAAAGCTAATGTTGCTCATGATATTTGGATAAAAAGGCAAAATTGGAACACTTCAAGTTCTCTGTAATGTACAAGCTAGGCAGATCCCAGGCAAGAATGTCAAGGGAGTGCTCGCTGCCCTCAACATCTGTTTCTTGGGTACCCTGTCGTACTAAGCATTTTTTTCCTGGATCCAGGCATCTACGAGTACCTGTTCATAGACAAGAATTGTGAAAACATGATTTTTAAGGTCTAATAAACAATAATTTGAAGATCTATGTAATCCTGGCCTCAATTTTCATTCAAATTTCATTAATATAGAGTCTACTAAGCAAATGGTCATCACTGGGTCTCTATTCTTTCGAAAAGGGTGGACAACAGGTCTTTCAGATACATAACAATGATAATCAAAACAATAGGGGTGATAGAAGTATATGGTGTCATGTCAATGTGCATGAAAACAGTTTTACTTAGTTTTTTAAATTTCACCTATTTATGACTAAACTAAAAATAGAGATGATAATCTTATCCATATTTATGACATTTAGTGCAGAAGTGTGTGTTAAAATCTTTTACATTTATAAGGGATTTTTAATTTAAATACATTTTTATTGATTTCAGGGAGGATAGGAGGGGAAGGAGTAGACAGATAGGAACATCAATGATAAGAGAAAATCCTTGATCAGTTGCCTCCTGCACATCCCCTAGTGGGGATGTTGCCAGCAACCTGGGCATGTGCCATGATTGGGAATTGAAATGTGACCTCCCAGTTCATAAGTCAATGTTCAACCATTGAGCCATGATGGCCAGGCCTTTCAAGTCTCTTACATGAGCTAAAGTTTATAGCCTGCTTCAAAAATACAAAAAAACTTTTTTTCTTTAACAGTACACTCAAAAGTAAATGATGGATGGTTTTTTGTTTAGATATTCTTTCTCTACAGTATTATTTTGGAAGAGTAAAATATATAGATCATGAAACCTGCTGAGAAGCTTGTGTTGTGCTGAATGCATAACAGTATATTTAGCACACTACAGCTTCAGTGTCAGTGTCATTAATGGTACTCTAGAGTAAGTATGATTTAGAGTGTCTTCTTAAGTCCTTAACTTACTAATAGGCAGTGCCTCAGGCCACAAGAAGATAACTAAAAATTCCCTTGGTGTGATACTTCAAAGGTCAGCAAGAGCTATCATAGTTTAGAAAATCCATTGCAAAGTTCCAGATACTAAAAATGAAAATGATAAGAAAGGAAATCAAAGAAAGCAAATGAAATTTCCGGATGCCTTTGGCTGACATTATATATTAGTACACAATACAACAAAATACTATCAGATAAGAGTTGAAAATCAGAAATAATAAATGAAGAAGGAAAATTGAGGTGAATAATGTCCAGAAGTAAAATACATGCCATTAAGACCAACCAAATTCGGGAAGGGGGTAAGGGGAGAGGGAAGAGATTAGCCAAATAACTCATAGGCATAGATACATAACACATGCACATAGATAATAGTAAGTAAAGGGTGGGGTGGGAGCCTAATGGAGGGGAGCATTGGGGAAAAATGAGGACATCTATGTGCTCTCAATAATAAAGATAAAATTTTAAAGTGAGATAACAATTTGATTCTAGTCTTGTCAAGACAAAAGCAAAAAGTAGCATGAATAGTTACATGATTTATCATATTTATTACTTTTCTACTCGAAGCCTGGTGCATGAATTCAGGCACTTGTCCAATTTCTTGGCCTGGCCTGCAGTTTCTAGCAATCTCAGACCCCACTGGTGCACAATCATGTTGACCAGTAAGGGTGGGACCACAGGAGGGTTCCAGAGCATGTCTGGCCTAACTCGTCCAGTCCTGATCAGCCGAACCAGCAGCAGGCTAACTTATTGATTGGAGCATCTGCCCTTGGTGGTCAGTGTGCATTATAGCTACTGGTCAATCAGTTGCTTAGGCTTTTATATAGATATAGATATAGATATAGATATAGATATAGATATAGATATAGATATAGATATAGATATAGATAGATATATATAGATATATATATATAGATATATATAGATATATATAGATATATGTAGATATACACATACATATATATGTATGTATATATATATATATACATATATATATATATATATATATACATACATATATATGTGTGTGTGTGTGTGTGTGTGTGTGTGTATTAATGGCCTGGTGCACAAAATTCGTATATTTTATAGTTATGGGTGACAGAAGTACAAAATGGCTCCACTAGTCAAAACAAACTGAACTGTACTACTTTTGGTGTCTCTAAGGAAAAATCAGTTTCCTTGTGATTTCCAGGTTCTGGCGCTATCATCATTGCTCTTAGCCATTTCTTCATCTTCACAATCAACAATGTAATATCTTCAAATCTCACTATGCCCTTTGCTTGTATGGTCATGTCTCTTTTTCCTTTTCTGTTGTCAAATTTTCCTCTGTGTCTCTTTTATAACCACACATATAATTGCATTATATAGTACAGGATCATTTCCTTATCTCAAAATTCTTATCCACTTCAAAATCCTCTCTGATATATCAGGTAATATATGTAGGTCCTAGAAATTAGAATCCAAACATCTTTGGGGGTAATTATTCAACTGATCATAGTTCCAAAATGAAATCACTTACTTGACAGAAAAAAAATATATACTATTGAAATTAAGGAGAACATTTTTGTCATTCCACACAAAGAAAGAATGATAAAAAAATGTAATGATCTCTGACTTGGAGGTCATCAAAATGGTGATATCCAAATGAAATCATTGACCCCTTTCTTCAAATAGAGAATGTATAAAACATTATAGTGTTAAAAGGTCATCTTAATAATCACAATCTTGACATAATTTTGTTCTAGTTTGGCTTAATTCCGATATAGGATATGATGGTGTGAATTCTTAAAAAGCAAAAAATCACAAAAACCCTCTTTACTATAATAGAGAAGACCTAAAGGAGTTCTGACCAAAACTATGGCCACATACTTTTAACTTTGTAATCAATGTTTAGTTAAAGCTAATTTAATACTTTTTCTGACTCAGGTATATAAAAAACAGAAATATATGTATTCTAATGTTGTAAAAGTAAAAGATCATAAGAGAACAGACAAAAATATTTAGTGACCTAAAATATAATGTATATATTATACATTATGAATATAAATAGATTTTTTTTCGGTAAAAATCTGATTAGAATGCTTTGGAAAAATAATGAATATGGAAAATATGTCACATTGGATCTGGTTGTGACAATTGCAGAATGTCTCCAAAACCTGAAAAACCCAAGATGTTTAATTGATTTATTGTTCTGCTTTAATTTTTTGTAGGGTGCTTTGACCTCATATAAGGTATATTTGCCCATGTTTGATGTGTTAAAATGTCTTAGGAATAATACATCCTTAAAATTAAGTTCTATTTTCCAAAGAAATATCTAGAATAATATCCTAATATATTCATAATTTCAGCTTTTTCAGACACCCTAATGAATTATATTTTCCACATAGATATGTTATTATTAAAGATATTTTCATTTTTTCTTCTTTTCAATGGAATTAAAATGCCACATTCTAAATGACACAATCTGCATGAGCTTGTTTCAGGAAAGATTATGTAGAAGAACATCAGTCATTAAAGCTATCCTTTAAGAAAAGGCTTATGTTTTCCATATAAAATTGACAAGTGAATATAAAATTGTACCACTTCATTCACTAGGTCATCCTTGTTCTAAAAACTTGTTAAAAAATGTGAAACTGAACAAATATTTCCTCATTTCTGTAGTTTTATTCTATAGAGGAAATAAAGAAAAATAAACCATGTGCTAATAAAATAAGCCATGAAAAATAGTGGGTCAGGAATTAGACATGCGATGATGAAGAATATAACTTTGAGGTTGAAATTTAAAACACTATCGAGATGGAAGATTTTGTTGAAAAGGTGATTTGTACAAAATCACTTCAGATGTATTGGAATTGTTAGGAGAAAGTGTCTCAGGGAACAGCCAAGGCCAAGTAGAGGGACTCATCTGGTGTGCTTGATAAATAGCAAGGGGGGCAGTTCTGCTGGAGCTGAGTGAGTAAGGATTATAAGAGCTGATTTAAGTAAAAATGTAAGTTTTAAGCTATCTGTGTTCCTTTTCAATTTCCCTTCTGAATAGTATTACCCTTGAACTTACAAGCCTTTCAGTTTTAAGTACTATTTCTCTGATTCTCAGCTCAGTTATTTTCAGTTTCTAGAATGAAAGGAGTTGTGCTCTAAACATTTTAATGTCCCCAACAGGTAGCATAGCACCCAAGGGAAAACAGATCTTCAAAAATTAAGTGTTGATGGATGAATGGAAGAAAAAATATAAAAACCTATCTCTAAAAATTTGGATCAGGGTAAAGGATTTTTCAATTTGTTTTTCAGCAACAGTTCATTTAGTGAGAATAGTTTACTTTCTACATTCAAATTTAAGCAGAGCCCATTAAATTATTCTTGTTTTCATTGGAATAAAATTTATATTAACTTGAGATCACTTAAATGTTTAATTTATTGGAACAGTTCTGAGAAGAAAGGTACAATTGGCTGGATAAATATTTTCTGCCATGGTTCATTAAATTAAAAGCCAAGTTCAGTAACTATAGGAAAATGTGATCCCTTTTTAAGCTTATTTCTTTTGAAGTTTTATAAAAAACATAATATGTGTCTCCTTTTACACATTGTCAAGTGCTAATTCTATATTTGTATTCAGTAAGTTTGTTGTTTTTATAAAATATTTTATATCAATTATGACATTAGTATACATATATACACACATATTGAACATTGAAGAAACCATGAATGCTTACCACACCTTTTGGCTAGAGTAACTTCCTATCCTATCTAATAAAAGAGTAATATGCAAATTAACCATCTATCTGCTATGCCCACAAGCCATGCCCACCAGCCAATCAGGAGAAAATATGCAAATTAACCCAACCAAGATGGCTGCAGCCACGAAGCTGCAGCAAGCAGGAGGCTTGTGTTTCCCACCAATGGAGGAAGCCAAGCTCCCTGCTGCCCTGGCCAGCCCAGGCCTCCACTCAAGGCTACAAAGTTTCAACAATAGAAGAAAAATAAATCCCAACAAAAATAGTCACAGAGCTGGAATAAGCAGGAGGCTTGGGTTGCCCCCAGCGATGGAAGAACCCAAGCTCCTGCAGCCCTGGCCTGCCTTGTCCTCCACTACAAAGTTTCAATAATAGAAAATAAATAGATCCCAACAAACATGGCTACGGCCACTAAGCAAGAAGAAAGCTTGGATCCCTTCCAGTCTACAAAGTTTTAATTATAGAAGATAAATAAATTCCAGATACCAGGGCCTCTACTTTGGTTGCCAGGGGGTGTGGCTGGCCTGCAAGCTATCACAGGCCCGTCATCCAGCCTGCCCCATGCCCCAAGGGAACTCCACCCTGATCTAAGACACCTTCAGGGCAAACCAGCTGGCCCATACCCATGCACCAGGCCTCTATGCTATTAATGAAAGAGTAGCATGCAAATTTACCATCACTCCAACACACAAGATGACTGCCCCCATGTGGACACAAGATGGCCAGCAGAGGAGGGCAGTTGGGAGGGACTAGGTCTGTAGGGGAGGGCAGGTGGAAATGATAAAGCCTGCAGGGGAGGGCGATTAGGGGTAACCAGGTTGGCAGAGGAGGAAAGTTAGGCAACCAGGCTTGCAGGGAAGAACATTTTTTTTGGGGGGGGGCAAGGCCTACAGGGGAGGGCAGTTAGGGGCAAACGGACTGGCAGGGGAGCAGATAGGCATCAATCAGGCTGACAGGGTAGTGGTTAGGGGGTGATCAGTCTAGCAGGCAGAAGCATTTAGGGGCAATCAGGAAGGAAGGCAGGCAGGCAAGCAGTTGGGTGCCAGCAGTCCTGGATTGTGAGAGGGATGTTTGACTGACTGTTTAGGCCTGATCCTATTGGGAATCCCTCAAGGAGTCCTAAATTGGAGTGGGTGCAGGTTGGGCTAAAACCCACACACCCCTGCGCACGAATTTCATGCACCAGGGTGTGGGGACTTCTTTCAAGTCCAGCATGATTCAGGGTTCCCATTCAGGGTTTGGGTTCTGGAGGAGGCCACACACAAATGAAAAGAGAGATGAGAAAAGTATTAATTTGGCGATATTGGGGGGGGGGGCAGGCAGGAGCCTTCCTCCAGTGGAAAGACTACCTATTTGCTGTGGCCTTTTTCTCCCTTTTATTAAGACTTTGGGATACATTCATGACTTTTAGCTGGAAAATTATAAGAACAGAAATTTACATGAAACAAACAGGTAGAGGCTGCTTCAACTAACAATGTTTCAACTAAACAGTGAGTGATTAGCTCTGACCTTTCAGAGCAATTAAGGTTGAGCAGCCTTCTGGTCTCCTGTCCACATCTTTCTGTTAGTGAGACAATGTTTGGTCTGACACCAGGCCTCTAGTTAATAAATAAAACAGTAAACTATTTATCTCACAGTTACCAGAAATTAACCTTCTCTGTTTCTTCTGCAATCTGCTTCAAGCTGAAATTACATAAAACACACATTTTAGGCAGCATTGAATAATAGAATGATCAATCAATTTACACTCAGAAAGAGCAGTATTTTGGTGTATGCTAGGCTACTAATTATTTGAAACTGGAAAGTTACTCAATATGGTTGTGTCTCTATTTCCTCAATGTACTAGTAAAATGACAATTGTGGTAATCATATATTAAGAAGTTTTATATACTAAGGTGACAAAGCAGTTATGTAACATGTTTTAAAGTCATATTAAGGCATTTTCTAACTGTATTTCTATAAACTAGATAAATTTGGAAGCTATTTAGGAATTTGATATTCTAGTAATTCTTTTTTTCTGTATGCTTAAAGAGTTAAGTACTTATTGGCCATCCACCAATGATTAGAAGAAATATTGGTTTACTTGTTTTGTATATTAACATACCTTATATGATACTAGAGGATTTGTGCCCAGAGGGGGGTGTCCCTCAGCCCAGCCTGCACCCTCTCCAATTTGGGACCTATCAGGGGATGTTAGACTGCTAATTTAGGCCCAATCCCTGGCCTGTGGGATCAGGTCTATACTGGCAGTTGGACATCCCTCTCATAATCTGGGACTATTGGCTCCTAACCACTCACTTGCCAGCCTGATAGCCCTCTAACCACTCCTCTGCTGGCATGATCATCCCCAACTGCCTTTCCCTGTGGGGCTGAGGCTCTATGAGGCTGGAATCTATGGGGACTGGGTGAGGTAGGACTGAGGGTACTAGGGGACTGAGGCTGGATGAGGCAGGGCTGAGGGGCCTGGGCATCACCATCTTGTGGCTATGGATGCTGCCATCTTGTGATGGAATGGAAGTCAATTAGCACATTTCCTTTTTATTATATAGGACAATGCATTAATTAGCTATATAATAATGAAAGCCACAAACATATACAACAAAATCCCAATATATTTGAATGTTATTGCACCTAAACAAAGACATTGAAAATATAGAACTAATGGAAATTAAAATAAATAAGCACTCTGTTTTCATGTAACACATTTATTTGCCTGATGATTTGTTTGATGAATTTATTTTTGGGTGGAGTATGGTACAAACTAAGCATTTGTTAGATAGTACATTCTGGGCAATAATGTTTGACCAACTAAAAGTAAATGTATTGAGTTATATTGTGTGAGAGTTCATTAGTTAAACCTTGCTTTCATAGTATTCATGTAGAATATTATGAAAATTTTCATGGTGGAATACATTTCAATAAAATAGTGATTTGGTTTAATGTTCTTATTTTGATTTTACCTTTCATTTTTTTATTAACAATTAATTAAAGAAGCTTTGTTATAACACTGATATGAAAAGTCTGGGTCATGGATTTTTTCTATGGGTTCTTGTCCTACAAAGTTTGAAGGATAAAATTCTTCAGCTAAAACATTTTAGATAGAAATGTGGAAGTTATTGGAAGCATATACAAACTTCTCATGGGGAGAGGTTCCCCAAAAGGAAAAGCCTGCTCTCTCTCTCTCTCTCTCTCTCTCTCTCTCTCTCTCTCTCTCTCTCTCTCTCTCTCTCTAAAACGGGGGAAAAAATCTAAATCTGTCTCAAGTTTCTTTGTTTTTGGGTTTATATATTCTGGTAGCTCTTTGTCTCTTCATGTCTCTTCCTAATTTGACCCTGAATTTGTGGCCCCCACCTGCTTTTCTAATTGGTCATTCTCCTGCATAGTATCAGGTCAAAGTTCACCCAGTACCCCAAAGGTTAAAGTTCATCCAGTGCCCCCATCTTTCTCTTAACTTGTAACATTGCTCTGTCTTCTGTAAAAGTAAGATAAACATTTTGGCAGCTCCAAGCCCTCAGCTATGCATTCCTCTCCTATGGATCCCGCTTAATCCATAACTGTCTATTCTGTCTCTAAAATCCCTTTCAATACCACCTGTAGATAATATGAATACAACTCTGTAATGATGTTTCAAAATAGTAATTTCAGGAAATTACAAATATAAAATAGTCACTCAAAAAGCATTATCACTTCACAATATTGCAAAAACATTTCTCTGTGCTGAGAAAACACACACCCAGATAGAAAAACAAAAACAGATGGAATCCATAAATAGTGGCAACAAAACATTTCCCATGCATTTGGTTGCTTATTAAATGACCACTTCTCCCATTTCACTTACATTTTAATTCCATTTAACCAAATCACTTCCCCAAATTTAATGTTGGGTAAATCTCCATTTCATGTATTTTAGCAGAACCCATATATTCTTATAGCAAATACTTATAAAGCACTTTCTATATGTCAAGTTCTATTCTAAACTCAGAAGATCAAGGGTATACACAATGAATATCATCTTTGTTTTTCCCAAAACTGCAGACTAGAGGTAACACTGGAATGTTGTTAAGAGGATTCTCACAATTCTGCAGGCGCACAGGAGTGCTTATCACTGAGATTTGAGAGGTGATAGGAAGTTTAAAAACAAAACATCATAAAACAGACCCTTCTTGGAAGGAGAAACAGGAGTTAACCAGTTAACATAAGGCAAGGGAAAAATATCCAGTGAGATATGGAGCATGTATAAAAGCAGTGAAGCAAGTGTATGCCATTGTGTATGGGGAACTGTAAATAGTTTTGGTGTTGGATTATAAAAGGCAAGAAGTGATGGGACGCTAGATCAATTCAGAGAGGAAAGAAGGGCCAGATCCTAAAGTAGGACTGGGTGACCACTTATCAGGATATTTGAGTTTAAACATTCTAAGTCGTGGGATAAAGTTAGGTAAACATGTTAAAGTGTCTTTTAATGTAGTGATTTTAGGTATCAGTAAAAATTCTTATGAAGAATTAGGGGGTCTCTGTGTGGCACATTTGGTGCCATAGATCTGGATATACATTGTATCCAGATAATGAAAAATGATTGTCCTGTAGCAGATACAAAGGTATTGAGCATGTGGAAGAGAACTCAGGTTGTATTTTTTTTCTCCCCAACCATCTGTGAAATGCTAAGAAGAAATTTGGTGAGTAAATTATATAGTAATATTTCAGAGATAGGGGGTTCAAGTGATATATTTTATTAAATACCAAGAAAAAATAAGTTAGTACAATTTATGTTATACTAATTTCTAACATGGTAGTTACATATATAACTGTTTAAAAACATATATTTAAGTTATTTTTCTATACAATGCATGCATGAACCATTTCTATTTAAGTTTATTCCTACAAACAATATATGTGAGGTAATAAAAATATATGTTTTATTTTGCATAGGCAGCTAGATGCTAAAATGCTAGGTTTTAATAATTAGCACAGATCTCATTGCTGTACTCTTATTCCTTCAACTGTTTTTTACATGGTCTCTGTTTCTGCCTCTTTCAGTTCTCTAATTCCATGTTATTCCACACCTTTAAAATGCTTTCGGTAATTCTGACAAAGCTTTAGACCATAAATCCTTTTTGTGTGAATAGCCTTTAGAATTTTCCTTTTTACATTGTCTTCAGTTTCAGATCTATTTTATACTATGTAAAAAGATGCCTGTCATTAATTTGCAGTCACATAATGATAATAAACTAAGCTAATAGCAATTCTCAAAGTATTTTGTAGATTATATAATTCATGGTTTTTAAAACACCAAGGATTGCTCCTTCTGCATTCATAATGAAACAGAAACTCAGTACCAGCAAGTGAAAAACCTAAATAATCTAGTAGAGGAGCAATTAAAAGTTCTCAAATTCTAAGCTCCACCAAAAATTTACCTGTTGGTTTTAATTTGTAAATGAGTTGAAAATGTTTTTTTTCTCTAAAGTTTCTTACTCCCTCAAAAGGCAACTGTTTGCAACTGTTGATAAAGATCAGAAAATATGGTGCAGGCACAAGAAGCAGTCAGTATTTGAGAAATAATAATTTTGCTGAAACAGGTAGATAGCTTCAAAAGTCCTAGTGCTATTAAAAAATAATAAATCAGTAATTATAGTTTATTCTAACTTTACTTAAATATAAACATTGTTTTCTAGGTAAATTCTATTTGCCTCTAACAAATAAGCTTATACTGTATAATAACAAAATGAAAAAACCTGATGTATAAATTTTTCATTTCTTGTAATTTGTGGTAAATATGCAAATTATATATAAATATTTATTTTATAATATACATTGGTATTAATGTAAGAGTTTTATCATTTTATGCAATATTTTGTGTATTGCATTTGTAACATGGGCTTAATTGTAATTTTTTGGTACCTAAATTATTTGCAAAATATGAAATTTAAGGGTTTAATTTTGCATGTTTCTATTGGGGACGATCTCTGAAAATATTAAGGTATGTGTGCAGTTTGCAATTAATTTAAAATCAAATTTTAGTTGCAAGTGGAGGCTAACCAGTGGACTTCTAGAGAACTTTTCTGAATGATTGATACTTCATGCTTCTAAAGTCAGAAAAACTACCATCATCTCTTAAAATGTTAAAAAAAAATAACTTTTCAACCTTTTAATTCACACACAGTTCCTTTTTCTTCAAAATTTCAAGAAAGTACCAAAATCAGTTTGGCTCAATGGATAGAGCGTTGGTCTGCAGAATGAAAGGTCCCAGGTTCGATTCCAGTCAAGGGCATGTACCTTGGTTGCAGGCACATCCCCAGTGGGGGGCGTACAGGAGGTGGCTGATCGATGTCTCTCTCTCATCAATGTTTCTAATTCTGTATTTCACCCCCTTCTTCTCTATAAAAATCAATAAAATATTTTAAAAAATTCCAAGAAAGTTCTTGATTATGGGACATTAAATTCAGGTATTAGGTATTTTTAGGAAACCAGGGGAGTAAGATTTTCTTTTCATAATTGATAATCATTGTCTTTTTCACTGACTCTACCACCTGTTCTTTTTCTGACCTACTCTGTGGGTCATTTGGGCCCTGTTTAAAACCTTTCAGGAGGTATCATACTCCTGTACAGATAGGATCAGCTTGAAAATCCCAATTGCAGCTGGGTTCAAACAGATCATGAGGCATACTGTTGACAAGTCTTCTCATTTACAAATTTCATGGCATTTTGATAACTATGACTAGAGCTACTGCTCTTTGTTTTACACTTGTCATGAAAGATATGTTTTACATTGTTATAATGTGAAAGTATTATTCTTATGTTCTAAATACTGCTAGAAAGCAGGCATTTACATTTCTTCACTGATGACTTCCAAAGTCTTATTTTTTAAACATGTGTGTCTTATATATTTTATTAGATAATTTTTGAGAGTCGCAAGTTAACAAAATGTGCCCAAAAATGATGTTGCCATTGATATCTGAAATTCAAATCTGAAGATGTGTATCTCATTTAAAATACACTTTGACTTCTGGATATTTACTTAATATTTAATGACGATATTCTTCTGTTATAAAAACTTGGTTCCAAAGAATAAACTATATATCTCATCATCATTAAGTTGTGATAATCAACAAACACTTATTGATCCTTTCTTAGTTATCTTGCACCATTTTAGGTATACAGTTAAGTTACAGGTCTCACATTATTTGTAATTTAGGGAAGCAAAGGGAAATAACTCTATAAGCAGCATAGCTCCAAATTGTGTGATACAAAGAGTATAAGTAGTACTAATTAGAAAGCCTGGCAATGTAACTTCTAAGTATGTGCCTTTTTAAATTCTGCCATGTTTATTGTTTAGATTTAACTGTTATCTTTATTATTAAATGGAATATTTTATAGAATGGAAGGTTTTCTTTTTGCCATTTTGTAGATTTTGCCCTTAAATTTATTGGGGTGACATCTTATATAATAAAAGAGTAATATGCAAATCAACCATCACTCTCTCTGCCACACCCATAAGCCATGTCCATCAGCCAATCAGGAGCAAGTATGCAAATTAATCCCAACAAAGATGTCTGAAGCCACAAAGTGGAGGCTTGAGTTTCCGCAGCAATGGAAGAAGCCAAGCTTTCTACACACCCTGGTGGGTCTGGGCCTCCACTCAAGGCTACAAAGCTTCAATTATAGAAGATAAATAAATCCCAACAAAAATGGTGGCAGCCATGGAGTTGGAGAGAGCAGGAGGCTTGACTTGCCCTCGGTGATGGAGAAAGCCAAACTTTGGTAGCCCTGGCCTGCCTAGGCCTCCACTCAAGGCTACAAAGCTTCAATTATAGAAGATAAATAAATCCCAACAAAAATGGTGGCAGCCATGGAGTTGGAGAGAGCAGGAGGCTTGACTTGCCCTCGGTGATGGAGAAAGCCAAACTTTGGTAGCCCTGGCCTGCTTTGGCCTCCTCTACTCAAGGCTACAAAGTTTCAATTATATAAGATAAATAAAACCCAACAAAAATAGCTGTGGCCATGGAGCAAGCAGGAGTCTTGGCTCCACTCCAGGCTACAAAGTTTTAATTGTAGAAGATAAATAAATCCCAAATACCAGGGTCTCTGCTTGGGTCGCTAATGGCATGGCTGCCCTGCAAACAAGCACAGGCCCCTTGTCAAGGCTGCCCCACACCCCAAAGGAACCCCACCCTGATCTGGGACATCATTCAGGGCAAACCTGCTGGCCCCAACCTATGCACCAGGCCTCTATCCTATCTAACAAAAGAGTACTATGCAAATTTACCATCACTCCAACACACAAGAGTGCTACCCCTATGTGGTCAAAGATCCTGCCACCCTGTGGACATAAGATGGCCACCACAAGATGGCCAGCAGGGGAGGACAGTTGGGAGGGAACAGGCTTGCAAGGGAGGACAGTTGGGGGCAATTAAGACTGCAGGGGAGGGCAATTAGGGGTGACCAGGCCAGTGGAAGAGGGAAGTTGGGGGCGACTGGGCCTGTAGGGAAGGGCAGTTGCGGGGCTACCCAGGTCTGCAGTGGAGGACATTTAGAAGTGTCCAGGCCTGCAAGGGAGGGCAGTTAGGGGCAAAAAGACTGGCAGAGGAGCAGTTAGACATCAACAGACTGGCAGGGGAGTGTTTAGGGGTGATTAGATTGGCAGGCAGAAGTGGTTAGGGGCAATGAGGAAGGCAGACAGGCAACCAGTTGGGCGGATTGGGCCTAAACGGGCAGTTGGATATCCCTTGAATGGTTCCAGATTGGAGAGGGTCTAGGCTAGGCAGAGGGACACCTCTGCCCTCGTGCATGAATTCTGTGTACCGGGCCTCTAGAAAAATCATAATATGCAAATAGACCAAGTGGCAGAATGACTGCTCATCAGGTGGCAGGGCCAGTGATCAGGTGGAGCTAGGCCAGCAAAGCACTTGCCAGCAGCCAGAGGGAGGGGATATGAGGGCGTGGCAGTGATCAGTGGCAGAGTAATGGGGGCCAGTGCCATCCCTCAATCTCTTGCCCAGTTGCCTCCCACTGAGGGAGGCCATGGGCAGTGGCAGTGGTGGGAAGATTCAGGATAGGGCTGGCCACTTGCAGTCCCCTGATTGGCCTATCCATCATCTCCCACAGAGGAAGGCCAGGCTGCAGCTTAGGCCCGCTCCCCAAGGAGAGCGGGCCTAAGCCATCACTTGGACATCCCCTGAGTGTTCCTGGACTGCAACAGGGTTCAGGCCAAGCTGAGGGACCCCCGAGTGCATGAATTTTTGTATACCAAGCCTCTAGTTGGTTAATAAAATTATATAGGTTTCAAATGTACAATTCCATGATACAGCCTCTGTATATCATATTGTGTGACCACCACCCAAAGTCAAGTTTTCTGTCACCATATACTTTGACTCTTTTGACCCTTTTCATCATAGCAAATATTCCAAGCAATCTGTAAAAGCTAAATGTCCATCATGTCTTCTACTGTTTTCCATAGAACTTCAGAGATGGTGGCATAATGTGGCCATGGAAATGAGCATCAGAGACAAGAAGAGGAATGGGGAGTAGTGGGGCAGTCCATTCAAAGTCTGAAAACTAAGTAAACACAAGCAGATTAATGCCAAATGTAAATCAGGGAACAAACACTGCATAGATAGGGGAATTATAAATTCTTACAAAGGTTGGAGAATATCCAAGATAGAGTAAGAATTAGAGAAGATCAAAAAGAAGATATTCCACATGCACCTAAGAATGAATCCATAGTGCATCTAACCTCTGCTTTACTTCTTCTCAGCATTCAGGAACTCAATTCTGAACATGTTTTCCCACTGCTAAATAAGATTATAATACTCTTTATCAAATGGGTTTCTGTGAGAAATATCATGGGCAAGGAACAGTCATACAACACATTTTGAACATATAACACATTTAATTAGAAATTAAAAAGTAAAATGTAAATAGCAGTAGAATGTGACTGTCATAAATGTCATTGAGAGTTATTTTTTAAAAAGTCCTCATGATCAGCAGGCCCAAGGAGAAAACAACAAATAAACCTGTGCATGGCATATGGTAGTTGTTTCATAGATGTTTATTAAATAATATGTTGAACAAATGAATAACAGTGACTGGTTGCCATCACAGTCTTCATAAAAAATAGAACAAAAAAGAGGTAAGAAGGTACTTCATTCCTCTCCTGCTATTTGTCCATTGACTATAATGTACAGTATATCTTCTATGTAGAAAACCTGGATTCCTTCATTACTGTATGATGCAGTGGATTGCTTTCTTCACCACCTTAAATGCTCACATAATATTTACTAATCAAAATGTTGTTGTAATAAAAGAAAATGACTTTGCCTAATCGGTTAATGCAAAACTGATTAAAATTGTGCATTAGGGAATATCTAGCAATAAACTGTGATGTGTGGTGTATAAGTTTATTTTTAAGGCAAGGGACTGTAGACAGCTTATGATTTAAGGATTTTAGAGGAGTAACTCAACAGCAGTAGATGTGTCAGTATTTTCTATATGTTCTGCTTATGTAGAGCATAAATACCCAGGAAGTGAGGATAGAAACAAGACACAGGTGAATGGAACAGTGGTTGAAAACTGATATAAAATAGACATTACACTAGGAGGTACTGCATTCAAGGTAAGAAAATGATTTACTAGTAAGTAGTATTCCAGACAGAGTTGAACTATATTGATTTAAATGTTCAAGTCACATATAATATGAAAATATGAATTTTATAATACAAAGTGGTTAGTACAGATTTTCTTCTCTACATGCACCTTCTACCTTGTACACATTTGTCAGTGTAATCCCAGCTTTATATTACTGTCTTGTATTACATGCCCTATAATTCAAAATGAATTGTGGTGTAATTACTTGGATATGTCTTACTGTTTTACAGAATTAGTAATGAGATTAGAAGAAAGTTAATTAGAAAAATGTAATGCATAAAGCTAAAAGTAAATGAATATAAGAGACCCAGAAAAACATATTTCTAAAACAGAATCATTTGGATGAAGGGTTGCAGGATGAAATTTCAGGAAACTGTCATACTCAGATCAGTATAAAATAATTTTACCGCTGTGAAAAAAAACAATAAACTGAGGAAGCCACAAGGAAAGCTTGCAAATTAACTGAAACGTAGTAAAAGTCAAGGCAAACATTAGAACTGAGAAAACTAGTCTTTGATTAAAATTTTTTTTGAAAAGATGGATTCTAATTAAATGGAATACCTATTACTAAACAGTAAAGCTTAACCACCCTTCTAAATATTATATATTTTTTATCTTAATTGTTTAAACTAGTACATAGGTCCCATTTTTCCCCCCATTGACTTTCCCCAGTCCATCCCTACGGCCCTCCCCATGGCTTCATCACCCTATTGTCTGTGTTCATGGGTTATTCATATATGCATACAAATTCATGTGTTGATCTCTCCCAAACCCCTTCTTCCTTTTTAAGGTTTGACAGTGTGTTCCATGCTTCTATGTCTCTGGATCTATTTTTTCATCAATTTATGTACTTTAGATTCCACACATGAGTGAGATTATCTTATCCTCATTTTAAACATTAGAAAACAAAAACAATGGGTAAATAACGTTCACAAAATTTTACACTTGATAAATGATAGACTGTATTTTAATGCAGGCACCCACAATCTAGAGCTAGTGACATGGCATCATGTTATTTTACTATATTAATTAAGATTTTAAAATGGGAGATGGGAAATACAAATACAGAGAAGGATGATACGAACTGAAGCTAGCTACATCTGAAAAAAAATTATACTATATTTATAAAACTGTTCATTAGACCTGGAAACAAAATAACTAATCTATGATTAAGTTGTTGCCCCCCTCCTTCTATTACTTCTTCCCTCACTATATATAATCCAGTCCAGGAGAATCAGTTAAGCACAAAATTATTTGAGGTTTTAATGAGGTAGAATCAGGAAAAGTGGGAGTGATAAATAGATTACAGATGAAAAAAAGTTAGAGAAAGGCAAAAATTTGAGAATTTTTTTCATATATAAGGAAAATATAAAAGAAAAAAGTATAGAATATTGATGGGAAAAGCTAAAATAATTTTAACAAATGTTGTTTTGGGATATACATTTTCCTCACATTTTGTGTGTGAATGTGCATATGAAACAAAATTAAATAATTTGATTTACTTTATTATATATTGGTGGGCAGAATATCTTTGGATATGAGACCTTTAAGGATATAAGCTATAAACCCTAAAGTATTACAAAAATACAACATGCAAAGTAAAGTTCTACTTTCAATATTCAAATAATCAAAAACAGACTAGAAAAGGCAGGCAGAAAATACCAGCAATGGAAAAACAGGAGAAATTTTTAAAACAAAATTAAAATAATAGGAACAAACTAAATGTATCAATAATTATGCACATAATATATGTATGTGTTATTACATACATTTTATAATGAGATCACATTCTGATCAAAAGACATTTAGAACCCCAGCAAGTTTGGCTCAGTGGATAGAGCATTGGCCTGTGGAACGTATGGTCCCTGGTTCAATTCCAGTCAAGGGTACATACCTTAGTTGCAGGGTCCTCCCTGGCTCAGCCCCTGGTAGGGGATCATGCAGGAGGCAACCAATCAATGTGCCTCCCTCACATCGATATTTCTCTCTTTCTCTCTTCCACTTTCTCTAAAAATCAATGGAAAAATATCCTCCAATGAGGATTTTTTTTAAAAGGCATTTTGAGAATGGACACATAAAATAAAGCCAACTTTTATGTGATCTATACATTAAATGTAATATTATTTATAGCATTTTTATTGCACAATTCATAAATTATTTGGAGAGTACTCCATTTATTCTAGTTCTCATTCAGTTTAGATTACAGTCTTAAAAATTGGCTAAAGTAAAGCAGTATTTATATTATAATGATTACATGTAACAGAAGTTTACATAATAAAACTTGCAAGAAAATGTGACAATTGATATGTTTTCTAAAAGAAGAAGTGTTAATAAAAAAGAGTTCCTGTTTCTACTCACATACATATCATTTCTTCTGCTCTTTGTTTTTATTTTATTTTTTTCTGGGGATCCAGTAAGCCATGTGGTATCATTTCCCTTTCAGGTAGAACAATTTCTTTTAGCTTTCATTTAGTTATTTCTTCATTTTCTTTTTACCAAAAAATTGTCCTAACTTTGCCTTTAGTCATGAATTATATCATCACTGAAATTAGAATGATGGATTGATTTTTTTTTCTTTTGTCAGTTTAATATGTCCACTGTGTTTTAGCTTCCATTATTCTTAAATCACATATTAACTGCATTGTTGATTCATCATATATTATATGTCATTATCTTTTTCCTGGTATCTCATGCTTATCTCTGAAGTTAAATATCTTGACTATTGGATCTCTGGGTATGGCCTTCTTTGGGTTTATTGGCATGTTTTTATGTTTTGTTTTTACATTTATATAAAATATTCTCTCCTAAGTATTTGGAATTACTCATGTTATCTTTATTTTTTTTTATTTTTTTGGCATAACAGTAAATTTTATTAAACATCTTATTATTTATATTTTTAATATCATTATGTCCTACTATTTCCAGTATGATTTTAAATGAATTCTTTTAAATTTTATTTTTAAAACATTTAGTTTTCCCATTGATAATTTCTTGAATCTACAGGCAGCAAAATCTCAGACATATGCCAAAGCAATATATCTTCATTGATAGAACTCCAAGAGCAATTGAAACTAAAGAAAAAATAAACAAATGGGATTACAACAAAATAAAAAGCTTCTGTACAGCAAATGAAACCATAAACAAAACAACAAGAAAGCCCACTGCATGGGAGAACATATTTGACAATGTTATCACGTATAAGGGTTTAATCTCCAACATTTATAGGGCACTCATACAATTTAACAAAAGGAAGATTAACAATCCAGTCAAAAACTTGGTAACAGTAAATAGATAACTTTTTGAAAGAGGACATAAGGGAGGCTAAGAGACATGTGAACATATGCTCAAAGTCATTAATCATCTGAGAGATGCAAATCAAAATGACATTGTGGTACCATCCCACACTTGTCAGAATGGCTATCATCAACAAATCAACAAATGACAAGTACTGGCGAGGATGTACTGGTGGAAATGCAGACTGGTGAAGCCACTGTGGAGAAAAGTATGGAGTTTCCTCAGCAAACTGAAAATGGAACTCCCATTTGATTCAGTGATCCCACTTCTAGGAATATATCCCAAGAAAACAGAAACACCAATCAGAAAGAATATATGCATTACTATGTTCATAGCAGCACAATTTACCATAGCTAAAATTTAGAAATAGCCTAAGTGCCGGTCAGCAGATGAGGGGATTAAAAAATAGTGGCACATCTACACAATGGAATACTCCACTTTGGTTAAAAAGAAGGAATTCTTACTATTTGCAACAGCATATGTGGAACTAGAGAGCATTATGCTAAGTGAAGTGAGCCAGTCAGAAAAAGATAAATGTCATATGATCTCATTCATTTGTGGATTAAAATGAACAACATAAACTGATGAACAAAAATAGATGCAGAGACATAGAAGCATTGATCAGGCCATCATCAAACCTCAGAGGGAAGGTAGGGGAGGGTGGGGGTAAAGGGAAGAGATCAACCAAAGGACTTGTATGCATGAATATAAATAAGCCTAACCAATGGACACAGACACCAGGGCATGAGTGGGTAAGGAAGGTGAGGGCATGAGTGGGTAGGGAGGCATAAGGGCACATGGGGGGGATAAGGACACATTTGTAATTCCTTAATCAATAAAGAGAAAAATAATAATTCTTTATTGTTTAAAGTATTACATATAGTATTACATATGTATCATTTTTTCCCCATTGGCCACCCCCAAACCCCAGTACATGCTCCCATCCTCCTAGTGTCTGTGTCCATTGATTATGCTTATATTCGTGCATACATGTTCTTTGAATAATCTCTTATTCCCCATCCCTTCCCTTACGTGCCTTCTCTCTGAAGATTGACGGACTATTCTATGCTTCAATGGCTCTAGATCCATTTTTGTTCATCAGTATATAATGATCATTATATCCCACAAATGAGTGAGATCATGTGATATTTATCTTTCTCTGACTGGCTTATTTCGCTTAGCATAATGCTCTCCAAGTTCATCTATGTTCTTGCAAATGGAAAGAGTTCTTTCTTTATTACCACAGCACAGTATTCCATTGTGTAGATATGCCACTGGTTTTTAATCCCCTCAGGACTTAGGTTGTTTCCAAATAATAGATATGATAAATTGTGCTGCTATGAACATAGGGGTGCATATGTCTTTTCTGATTTCTTGGGATATATTCCTAGAAGTAGGATTACTGATTCAAATGGGAGTTCTATTTTTAATTTTCTGTCCTACTCTTTCTGTCATCCCAGTTTCATACAACTTTAACCATATGATGTCATTTAACATGTCCTTGTGAAACCTTGTGAAAATGTAGGGTGTTGAGTCCAAATTCATTGTCCCATGAAATCAAACAATGAAGTCATGGAAAAAACAATTAGTTGGAGCAAAATTTATTGAGAAAATCAATGTGAATTAAAGTATTTTATTCTATATGTAGAGTCCCACATGGGTGACAGGGAGCACATCTCTTACCATGAACCTTGTGCAACAGGAGAGGGAGAGAGGAAGATTTTTGGATATATTTTTGTTAGTTCCTGATTGGTCCTTTTAAATAATTTTGTCTTAGCAACATCCTTGAGATTGGATTTTGTGCATGATTGGTTATCTGTAAGCTGCCTATCTTAGCAACTTCCAAACATTTTAAAGTTCATGTTTCTCATGTACCCTTCCTTCCAACCAGTTGGATCATCCTAATAATTTCACTCAGTTGGATTCTGACTCTCCTATCTCTGCCCCCCATAGTTCCAATTTCTGATTACCTAGCTTCCTTCTGTCTTCTCCCTGGAAGCTCAGGTGTTATTGGTATTTGCAATATAGCTTTATTCTGTTCTTGATCTTGGATAATTCCTGTTGTTCTATCATCAAACTTATTTATTCTTTCTTCTATCATGCCCATTCAGCTAAATCTATCCAGTAAGTTTTTAATTTCAGAAATTATATTTTTCTCTTCTAGGGTTTTCATTTGGTTTCTTTTTATTATTTATTAAGAGGCCTGGGTTGAAATCAGTTTGGCTCAGTGATAGAGCAGATTGAAGGATCCCAGGTTCGATTCCAGTCAAGGGCACATACCTTGGTTGTTGGTATAGCGCCAAAAGGGGCATCTGATGGATGTTTCTCTCTCATTGATGTTTCTACTTCTCTATTTCTCTCCCTTCCTCTCTGTAAAAAATCAATAAAATATATTTTTTAAAAGAGGCCTCATGCAAGGATTCATGCACCTGATGGGGTCCCTCGGCATAGCCTGTGGGGTCAGCCCAAAACCAGCAGTCCAATGCTGTCGGCCACCCCTGCTCACCCTGGCCCTGCTATGCCTGCTTCAGGCTTGCACCCAGTCAGTTCATATCAGGAAAGGATTTCACCAACCACAGCAGCACTCGCCAGCTGTGATCCCTGCATCTGGCATCTTTTGCTCAACATTGAGTGTCTGCTCCTGGTGGTCAGTGTGCTTCATAGTGACTAGTCGACTGGTCATTCGATCATTTGGTTGCTTAGGCTTTTATATACATAGATAGATAGTTGAGAGAAAATATAAAGTATTTAAACGGCCTGAAGAGAGAAAAATATGTATTTTAATTTTCCTATTTCTCTTTTAAAAAATTAAGCAGAATTTCAGTTTCCAGAATAGATTATAAATGGGTACTTTCTATATTGATATTTAAAAACAAATATTGATGAAATAGAAGTCATTTGGTGCATAGTCTAACTCCCAGTACATGAAATTTGTGCATGGTTGGGTGTGTCCCTCAGCCCAGCCTGCATCTTCTCCAATCTGGGACTTCCTTCTCACAATCCAGCACAGCACTGCTGGTTCCCAACTGCTCACCTGCCTCTGCCTCATTGCTGCTAACCACTTCTGCCTGCCAGCCTGATTATCCCTAACCACTCCCCTACCAGCCTGATCAATGCCAAACTGCTCTCTGGCCCTAATTACCTAATTTCCCTCCCAGGATGGCCTGGTCACTCCTAACTAACCTCCCCTGATGGCCTGGTCCTCCCCTCAATTAACCTCCCCTGCAGGCCTGGGCCCCACAACTGTCCTTCTTTGCAAACCCAGTCACCCATAACTGATCTTCCTGCTGGCCTGAGTGCCTCCATCTGCCCCTCCCATAAAGGAGTGAAACCCCCAACTGTCCTCCCCTGCTGGCCTTATCTCCCCCCAACTGCCCTCCCCTCCTGACCTGGTTGCCTCCAACAACCCTCCACTGCTTGCCTGATCAATCACAAATGCCCTTCCCTGCAGGCCTGGGTCCCCCTGCAACTGCCTTCCCTTGCTGGCCTGATCTCTCCCAATTGCCCTCCTTTGTCAGCCTGGTCACCCCTAACTGCCCACAACTGCCCTCCCCCACAGGCCATCTTGTGGTGGGCATCTTGTATCCAAAAGGGGGAAGCCATCTTTGACCACATGGAGGCAGCAATCTTGGTCTAGGAGTGATGGTCAATTTGCATATTACTCTTTTATTAGATAGGATGTTTTAATCTAGCTTATTTTAATAGGTTATTTATTAATATTCATTCATATCTTCAATCCAGTTATGATTGTCTTCTATAATCTCTTGCAAAACCAGTTCATCAAATCCTCCTATCTAATAAAACAGTAATATGCAAATCGACTGTACCTCCACTATATGCACAAGCAATGCCCACCATCCACTCCCACCAGCCAATCACAGTGAGTATGCAAATTAACCCAACCAAGATGTCTATGGCCACAGAGCAAGCAGGAGGGAGGCTTGGATTGCCCCTGGCAATGGAGAAAGCTAAGCTTTCTGCACACACTAGCCAGCCTAGGACTTTGCTTAAGGCTACACTGTTTCAATTAAAGAGGACAAATAAGTCCCAACAGAAATGGCTGCCACCACAGACCATGCATGAGGCTTGGCTCCTCTCCAGGCTAAAATGTTTCAATTGTAGAAGATAAATAAATCCTAGATATCAGAGCTTCTGCTTGAGTCGCCAGGGGTGTGGCTGGCCTGCAAAGTAGCACAGGCCCCTCACCGAGGTCGCCCAACACCCCAAGAGAATCCGTACCCTGATCTAGGACACCCTTCACTAGGCCTCTATCCTATCTAATTAAAGAGTAATATGTAGATTGACCATCACTGCAACACACAAGAAGATTGCCCTCATATGGTCAAAGATCTTGCCCCCATGTGGACACAGATGGCCACCACAGATGGCCAGCAGAGGAGGACAGTTGGGAGGGCCCAAACCTGCAAGTGAGAGCAGTTGTGGGTTATCAAGCTTGCAGAGGATGGCAGTTTGGGGCAAACAGGCTGGCAGGGGAGAAGTTAGGCATCAATCAAGCTAGCAGGGGAGTGGTTAGGAGTGATCAGGCTGACAGGCAGAAGCAGTTAGGGGCAATCAGGAGGGCAGGCAGGTGAGCAATTGGGAGCCAGCAGTCATGGATTGTGAGAGGGGTGTCAGACATCCTTCAAGGGGTCCCAGATTGGAGAGGGTGGAGGCTGGGCTGAGGGGACCCCCCCTCCTGGGGCATGAATTTCATGCACCGGGCCTCTAATATTTAAGAAAGTTGGAAAACATGCAATATTTAGTGAATCATCATGATCCTATAAAGATTTTATATTTTAATTCAAGGATTTATATGCATTTTGCTCTTAAGTAGAACAGAAAATTATTTCATAATTTGAACCTACATGTTGCTAATGATCATACATACAGGCACTCTTTCTGTGGTTTGTAAACATTAAAAAGGTTTTTAAAGCAGTGCTACCAAGGGTTCTAAATAAAATATGAATTATATTTTTCAAGCTTCATTGATGAAGAAAGTATTTTTCCAGGAAAATTTAATGAGTTTTGTATTTATTAAAGTTTGCTATTGGGAAAAATTAGTTTACAAACATTTTTCTTCTTATACTGAAAATGATATAGAATATACTTGATTTACTTTCTAACCAATGATGTACAAACAAATCTTTCAATGATGACTTATTGTTTGTGGTTCCAGTCTTGTGGATATCTTAGCTCTTTGAAATCTATAAATACTTAATTTGAGCTCATATTCTAAAGGCAAAATATGTGACATTCAATAAGTTTTAGAATTTCAAATAACATTGCTTTTTTCAAGGTATTCTGTGAATAACATTTGACATTTTAAAATAGCATTAAAAAATATGCCCTCTTTCAAATTTTAGATAATGCTTTGTGAGGAGATGATGTCTGACACTGTTGCAATTATTTTGTGATAATGAGAATGCTAAGAAGACAAGGTCATAAAGCAAGAGGGAGAAAGAGAGGAAGAAAAATATAGGACACAATAAAACTGTTTTCTTATTTGTAAGGTCAATAGACCTGTGTATAACCAAAATTTTTTTGCTCAGGGCAAAATGTAGCAAATGTCTGATAATCTTGACATAGGGCTTCTATGGTATGTGTGTGTGTGTGTGTGTGTGTGTGTGTGTGTGTGTGTGTGTAATTTTTTTTTCTTTTTTAAACCTAGCCAACATCATTGTGCTGTGGGCAGTGATATCTAAGTATTGTTTCTCTGCATTCATCAGCAAAACAATTAGATTCTAAAAAACAGCTTTAGGATGTTTTGCTAATTCTACTATTAAATTCATGCTCATTAAGTTCTGTCTAGTCAATAGTACCATGCTTTTATTATGTTTTTTTTTAATTATTGAATTCATTGGGGTGACATTGGTTAATAAAATTGTACAGGTTTCAGGTATACAATTCTATATCTTCTGTATATTATATGGTCTGTATCACCTTGAGTCAAAAAAATGTCCTCCTTAGTATTTTATCTACTCTTTTTAACCAACTAAATCCTTTGCACAAGTAATATTATCAGCATTATTCTTCACTCACATAGCCTATGGCTAAAGAAGTTAATTTAATGTCAATATCTGTTGCTCTTTCGTAATCCTATGAAAGTCAACCTGTAAATTATCATCCAAACCTTCTAAAATTGCTTGTTGTAAAGTACAACTTATTGATTAAAATTTTCACTTTTGAAGATTATATTATCTGTGTCTTTTTATATGCTTAAATATACAATAAAAAGGCACCATATGTGACTTTTAAGTTGACTGGGCTTTTCACTATATCCTTGTGATGTTAATTGCACATTCAGTCTTATTCTTATTAAAATTGACAGTTTTTCTTTATTTTTAACTCAAAATATTCATACAAAGTATTGGCAAAGGAAAATGTGCAAAAATTACAATCCTGTATTTATTGAAATCATCTCCATTCTTAGATTTTTCAGCTCAACATTATATCCCGCATGCAGGATTTGACATCTGAGTGGAACAAAGGATTGCATTTTTAAGAAGGCTGAATATCATCAGGAAAATGAATGAGTTCATCTCATATTCATCAGTAAGATACAAAAATTAAAATTTTAATCAATAAATTATACTTTACTGCAGGCACCCACTTTGCAATTTTAGAGTGGCTGGGAGATAATTCACAGGTTGGCTTTCATTGTATTATGATAGAGCAACAAGTAATGCACTGTTTTGTGGAGAAGGCAGAAGGAATTTATCACTTTGAAACAAAAATCAAAATACATAATGAGTTTCAGCTCAGAGTTCAAAGTTGCTTGTTTTCTTCTTCAAAAACACAATCTGTTATTTTACAATAGAAAAATCAAATTTCAATAATTTAAGGTTTTAATTTTATATATTTAAATGTTAAAAACATTAGAAATGTCTAAATGTAGGGGAATGCCAAACCTCATTGAGAATTATATCTGTGTACTGCATACTTTGCTTTGGCACCCTGTCAGCATAAATTAACGAAGCCACTTTCAGGAAAATTACAAAAGGGTTAGATCATATTGTATTCATATAACATTCAAATGGTCAAACTCACTTAGTTCTTTCTATTTAAAAATGTAATAGCTTTTCTTGACCTTCAATATGGTCTCTTGAAACATTTTGTTTCATTCCTTGACTTCACGTTTACTGGTATTTATTCAGCTCAAAACCATATATTTTTTGTATAAATGAAGAAAAAAAGATATGCTGGTATGTTCTGAGAAACTACTCTGACCAGGTTTTAGAATATCTTTCCTGTATACATTAGGTCTGAAGAAATGAGGAACTGCTGACCTACCTCTTAATTAGCCTGATATATGATGTTATGTGTAACACAGAATTCAGGTTTTCCCAAATCAGGATACAAATAAAATTAAACGTTTTCTGAAACAAAATTCTTAAGGAATATTCTTTTAAAAATGTCTTCATGTTAGTCCGAGTTGGTTTGGCTCAGTGGTTAGAGCATTGGCCCACAGACTGAAGGGCACTGGGTTTGATTCCTCTCAAGGGTAAGTACTCTGGTTGCAGGCTCCATCTCCAGCCCCTATATGCTCATATCACCTAACCATAAACTACCAATTGTGCCCAAAATTGAAATGATATTAGAAAAATTTTATCTTATTGGTCTTGTTCCTAGAAAGTTTGCACAAGTAGTGGATGAGGTCTTATTTATATTTAATTCTGACTGCATTGCTCTTATAATCAGGGACTTTTTAAAATCTTTACTAAGCACTTTAAGTTCATTATATTTTCTATAGTTTTCTATATTTCTTTTTTTTGCCTCAGCTTTGTAAAGCATGATTATCCCAGGTAGAACTCTAACAAAACTAATTCAGAAAGCAAAGATAAACTACTATTTGGAAATAGCACCTTTGACTATTAATAGCATCGACCCTGAACTTTGGTATAGATACTTTAGAAATGATGTTTCAATATGTAAGCAAGGTTAATCTAAAACAAATATGGTAGAAAAGTAAAACTTACCATTTGTTAATTTGACTTAGATTCATTGACTGTCTTCAGAGTATTAGGTGTTCAAAATGTATGGAATATTTTGATGAATAAAATTGAAAATAATTTATTGAAAAAAATGCACTATTCATTTTAATTGATTTATTTTCCCTATTGTATACAACACTCATACAAAACCAAAGAGACAATTCATACAACAACAGTTACAAACGTATCACATACGTCATTTCCCCCTCACGCAGGTGCCCTTGTTTCATTTTGAGGACATATTTTCAGATTGGCTTTTTATACATTCATGAGATAAGTCCAATATAATTTTTGTTTTTCCACAATATATAGAAATATTTACTAGATCAACTATATTATTTTACCTCCTTCTAATTGGATTTATTTCCTGCTTGCAGTCTTTCCACAAAGGAAGTAAAATTCTGATAATTGTAGTGTCCAGTTTACATTTTATGTAGGCTAAGCAGTCTGCATATCTTATATTTTACTGCCAGGTAATAACAAACAGGATATTATAAACAAAATTCAGCTTACCTCTTAGATATATATAAGGACATTGTCCATTTCTGAGAAGATCCTCTTTAAAAAATCAATTCTAATAAAATATCACTAAATACACTCAACATTTTTCTTATAAATCGCTGTTGCATTATGAAAAGCCATGTTTTCTAACTTTTTACATTACACAGTGCATTGAACTGCACTGATATACTTCTTGTGTATGGAAACAGATCCATAAGTGTTGACAAGCAAGTGGCAATAATCTATTTTCTGGAAACTGTGAAACAATTTGGTATTTAGAACTCATGTTGCAATGAATTTAAGATATTGATTTTGTATTTCAGAGGAAAAGGGAAGTGGAGGAAGATAGAAGAGTTCATGGAAATGATCATGGAAGGATACTTATTTGATTTGGGGTGGTTAAAAAAATATCCTCCCCACCTTTTCTTTAAGAAGTGTCTTGGCTTTTCAAATCTGCCAATGTAGTTCTATATCTTTGTCATTTTGGCTTCCTTAATTTTTTATTTTTATTTTTTATAAGTGTTATGTTGCTGTACCTGCATCATTGGTAAACATTCAGATTTTTTGTTACCCTGAGTACATTTACATTTGATGTTTATGATTTGAAATTATGGCCCATATAGAATTATCACTAAAAAGCATCTTCAATTTATGAATGACCATTATCTACTTACCAAAATTAAGTTTTTTTTTCTTAAGTGAAAAAATATTATATTGAGATACTTTCATATCTGGCAGCCAATGCTTAGTATTTATCCATGCCTAATAGTAACATTTTTTTTCCATTTTTTGAGCACCAATTCTCTAACAAAACTTTTTATTTTAGATGTCAATATGTTGCAGCTTATTACCGTTGATGCTGTTATCATTTGTTTGATTAGTTGTTCATATAGCTATCTACTTATTTACTGGATGAGATTCATGTATTTTAAAAAAATTAAAAAAATATTAATTTAAAGAGTTTATATTGAGATAATTTGAGACTTATGGAAACTTATAAGATAATAATAGGAATTTCCACATACATTTCATCCAACTCCCTTTTGTTAGCATCTTATATATAAATAGAACATATATCAAAATTAAGAAATTAACTTTTATATAATATATATTTGTTTATATTTTACCACTTTTTATCCATTAATATGCTTTTATGTGATAGGGTAAAATTCAGAATTCTATATTGCATTTAGTTATGTTTTATTAGTCTTCTCTAGTTTTGAAAGTTTTCATTCTTATCTTACATGATCTTAATACTTTTAAAATATACCAACCAGTTGTTTTATAGAATGTCTTTTAATTTTGATTTATCTGATTATTTTACCATTATTTTGTATCAATTTATTTATTTATTATTTATTTCTTTGTTTGTTTTGTTAATCCTCTCCCATGAAACCATGATATCCCTCCATATTTGAAAAAATGCCACACATGGGTGTCAGACTAGCTCCTTCTATGCCTCCACCTCTCCTACCCTTTCTTATTTACTTCTCTAGTTGTAGAACTTTCATTCAGCCAGATTTCTGGTGGTTCTGAATGATGGTAGTTCTGTATTTTAGTTGTAATTTTGATGTGGTTGTGGGAAGCAATGAGTACCAGTGTTTACTTATGCCACCATCTTGGTTCTCCCTATTTAACATTATTAAATTTATTTATTTTTTAAACTATATTTTATTGATTTTTTTTTTACAGAGAGGAAGGGATAGAGATAGAGAGTTAGAAACATCGATGAGAGAGAAACATCCATCAGCTGACTCCTGCACACAACCCCCACCTGGGGATGTGCCAGCAACCAAGGTACAAGCCCTTGACCGGAATCAAACCTGGGACCCTTCAGTCTGCAGGTGGATGCTCTATTCAATAAGCCAAACTGGTTAGGGCAGGTTATACATTATTTAAAAGGCTATAATGGAGGTGTATTTCCACATATCGAGGGGTACATTATGTTTATATATATATATTACTGGTTAAATTAACCTTGATCATTTACTTAAGTGAACATCTGCCAGTATGAATTTTACTATTTATTACTCTTGGAACTTACTGGATATTTTTAGGAGATATTCTGGGATTATGCAAATACTGTTTCCAATTAAACACCTACCTTCTAAATATACTATCCAACATCACTAGTAGGCTTATTTTAGCATCTCCCCCTTTCTGATTTCCTACTCTCTTTTTCTAGCAGTGGGTTTCATTTGTTAAAACATAAAATATTTCCTTCCCAAGACTAGAACATAAATAGTTTCAGAATTGCTTATGCATACACTTGTAAGGAAAAAATGAATTGGCAAATGAAGTACAATAATTTTGTAAAATTCTTTTTGTATTTAGACCTACAATATTCAGTTGAAAGTTATTTTTCAAATTTACCTAAGCCAGCTCCTGTCTTCTCTATCCCTTTCAGTGTGGTTATGTGATTCATTTGTAATACAGCTAGATTCATTTATCATAGTCTACATTTCCTAACCCCCTACATCCTAATGCATTTTTTAAAAATGAGCTTCAGTAAATTGCACATTTTGTGGACTGTTTATGGATTTTGAAAAGTACAAATATTGTTTATACACAACCACATCTATAAAATATATAATATTATCCATAAAATTCTCTCATGGTATTCCTTCACATTAAATTCATCTTCCCTCTCCCTTTAATCCTGACAAAAATTAATCTTTTATCAATCCCTATAGTTTTGCTTTTACTAATTGTCACATAAAGAAATCATGTGGTTTTTAGACTTAGGTCAAGATTTTATTTATAAAAATGCAATTATTATTCATACTTGCTGTTGCAACAATTGTTAGTTTGCTACATTTTATTGCTGAGTAATATTCAATTGCATGGATGTACAGGTGGTATATCCATTCCATTGGTCTTCAATGGTCCTTTTGGATTTGTTATTTGATGTGTGTCATTCATATTTAGATATAGTTTTCTTAAATATATCTTCCATACCATTGTTTCTTTATTCTCAAATTCAAATTACACATATATTAGATTGAGAATGTCCACTGATTTGGGGACAGCCTTTCCTGGTATCTTTTCACTCACTTTTCTCTTTGAATAATTTCTATTGAACTCTCTTCAAGTTTATTGGATCTTTCCTTAACTATGTTTAGGGTACAGATGAGTACATCCAAAGCATTTTTCATTTGTTTTAATCTGCTTGTTAATATTATGTCTAGCATTTCTATTTCATTCTTGCTTATAAATTTTACCTCTCTGGTGGAATTGCCCATTTAAATCTGCATATTTACACCTTTTCCATTAGAACATTTAACACAATGTTGATAATAGTTATGCTATATCCTTTTTAAGACAGTTTCTAAAATATTACCATAATTTAATTAATTATGGTTCTGTAGATTGCCTTATCTATTTGGAGTTGGTCTTTCCTTGCCTTTTCATATGTCTTTCAATTTTCTTGATTCCAGACACCCTATTTAAGATAGTAGGAATAGGTTTAGATGTGTTTATACCTGATAATAGACATAGCTTTACCTTTGAAAGGATTTCATTGTGGATGTTTGAGATAATTTAGGTAGAAATTAGTTTAGGTCTGAGGTTTTTGGTTGCTATGGCTACCATCATTATGCTCTGGGTTCAATGTCTGTTTTTTTGTTTTTGTTTTTTGCTTTTTAAAATAATTTATTATTTGTCAACTTTCTTACTCATAAAAGTGAAAAAAAGCAATTATTTTCATTGGCAAGAATGTGGTTGATGATTCACATATTATTTTCTTTCTTCTTAACAGATTTTGGTAAAGGCCTGGTATTCTAGAAATGGAAACAAAAATGCTTATTGGCATGAATAAAAATACTGGAAATATGGTTCCAATCTTAAGTTTCAATAAACATATTGGTTTAAATAAGGAAGGACAAACTGAAAGCATTCTTTCCATGGTAGATATTTAGTTATTTATTTGTTGTAAATACATTTAAAAATGCTTCATAAAATAGACTTAAAAATAAGAAGAATCCTTACAGAATAAATAAAATAGAGAATATATATTATAGATTCTATTAACTCAAATTATTAGTAAATCTTGGTTACATAATCTGCATAAATATTTTGACTGTGCTTAAATTGAACATAAGCTATCTCGAATAGTATCAAATGGGACTATATCAAATTTTAACACTTTGTGCATCAAAGGCAATATTAAAAAGAATAAAAAGAGAACCCAAGAATGGGAGAATGCATTCTGAATAGTTATATATTTAATAAGGGACTAATATCCAGAATATATAAATAATATCTATAGCTCACCAGAAGAAAATAGTAACCCCATTTGAAAAGGGCAAAGAATTTGAATACATATATCTCCAGGACAGATATACAAATAGCTAAGAAGCTTATGAATACATTCTCAATGCCATTAATCAGTAGAGAATTGTAAATCAAAATCACAATGATATATTACCTCATACTCATTAGATGGTCACTATAAAGAAAAAGAAAGTAAAAAGTACTGGCCAGGATGTAGAGAAATTGGAACAGTTGTGCATTACTAATTAGAATGTAAAATGGTCAACTGTTCCAGAAAATATGTTTTTCAAGAAATTAAAAGTAAGACCCAGCAATTTTATTTCTGTGTATGTAATTACAATAATTGAAAGCAGAATCTTAAAGATATATTTATGTACCCATACAGATGGTTCAGAAATCCAGTTATCTCCACTGCTAAAATAAATCTTAGACCAACCCACTTCTCATCACTTTCACTCCTACCATGGTCATGTCTTTATCATTTATGGCATCTGCCCCAGCCTCCATCTCACACAGTTGCCTGAGGTATTTATTTATTTTCGGGGGTGTAAAGATGGCTGTAAGTAACAGCTAAAAATTTTCACATCAGTGCATATTAATCATCCCATAAATCTAAAATATCTACTCGTTTTTATATTGTGTGATACATACTTTTATGGTATGCATTACATAAAACTAAGGGAAGACAACATATAAGTTCTTCTTTTTTTTATGAACTTAGTTGCTAAAATCCTCAACAAAATATTAGAAAACTGGATCTAGCAATACATTAAAAAGATCATAGAACATGACTAAGTGGGATTTAGTCTGGGGATACAAAGATGGCACAATATCCACTAATCTGTAAATGTGATATACCACATAAACAAATTGTTGGATGAAAATCATATGATCACATCAATAGATGCAGAAAAAACAATTTATAAAATCTAACAACGATATTTTATAAAATCTCTCAGCAAAGTGGAAATAGGGGTAACAATACCTCAACATAATGAAGATAATGTATGACAAATCCACAACCAATGTCACACTCAATGAACAAACATTAAAATCATTACTCTTAAGTCAGGAACAAAACAGGATGTCCACTTTCACCACTCTTACTCAGCATAGTACTAGAAGTCCTAACCACAGCAATAAACAAGAGGAAAGGAAAGCCATCAAAATTGCAAAGGGGATAGTAAAACTGTCATTATTTGTAGATGACATGACAGTGTATTTAGAGACCCCTAAAGACTCTATCCCAAAAATTCTAGAACTGATACATGAAATCAATAAAGTAACAGGAAACAGAATAAATATCCAAAATTCAATTAATTAGTATACACCAATAATGAACTATTACAAAGAAAAACTAAGAAAACAATCTAATTTACAACTGCATCAAAAAATAAAATACATTGGGCCCTGCCTGGGTGGTTCAGTTGGTTAGAATGTTGTCTCATACACAAAAATATTTGAGTTTGACTCCCAGTCTGGGCACATATGTGAGGCAACTAAATGGTCTCTCTCTCTCTCTCTCTCTCTCTCTCTCTCTCTCTCTCTCTCTCTCTCTCTAAATATTAATAAACACATAGCCAAAGGTGAGGATAAAATAAAATAAAATAAAATACCTTGGAAAAAGCTTAAAGAGGTATTTACACAGAAAAATATAATACATTGAACAAAGAAACTGATGAAGATACAAATAACTGGAAGCATATATCAGGGATGGGAAGACTTAACATCATCAAAATGTTGATACTACACAAACCAATCTACAGATTCAATGCAACAACATACCAATGGCATATTTCATAGAACTAGAACAAATATTCCAAAAATTTATATGGAACCACAAAAAGCTCTGGATAGCCACAGTACTGTTGGTAAAGAATAACAAAGTTAGTGGCATCATACTACCCAATATTAAACTATACTACAAAGCCATAGTAATCAAAACAGCATGGTACTGGAATAAAAACAGACATACTGTATAGATCAATGAAACAGAATAAAGATCCCATAAATAACCCCCATGTCATTATGATCAATTAATATGCAAAAATGAGGCAAGAACATACAGTGAGATAAATATATTATATTCAATAAATGTTGTTGGAGAAATTGGATAGATAGGTAAAAAAATGAAATCATACCACCTTCTTACACTATATATAAGAATAAACTCAAAATGAATTAAATACTTAAAATGGTTTACTCAAATATAAAAATCCTAGGAGAAAACATAGGCAGCAAAATCTTAGACATTTATCAATATTTTTTTTCTGATATGTCTTCTTGGGCAAAAGAAACAAAACAAAATATGAACAATGGGACTATATCAAATTGAAACGTTTTTTTTTTAATAGTAAAAGAGCCCATCAACAAAATGAAAAGACAACCTACTGAAAGGAAGAACATATTTGTCAATTACACATCTGATAAGGGGTTAATATCTAAAATATATAAATAGCTTATCCAACTCAACACCAAAAAAAACAACAATCCAATGAAAAAAAAGGGCAATGGATCTGAATATGCACTTCTCCAAAGACGACAGAGTGATGTCCAAAAGACATATGAAACCATGTTCATTAGTAATAATGAGAAAAATGCAAATTAAAACCAAAATGAGATACCTATTAAAGTAGCTATCATCAATAAATCAACTAATAAATGTTGGTGAGGATGCACAGCAAGGGAATCTTTGTGTAGTGTTGGAGGAAATGCAGATTGGTGGAGCCACTGTGAAAACAGTGTGGAGTTTCTGCAAAGAAGTAAAAATGGAACTGCCTTATGACCCAACAATTCCCAGGATTTTGAAAATACCATGTGAAATGAAACTGAAATACTGATTTGAGAGAATATATGCACCCCTTCATTCATTGCAGTGGTACCGCTTCATTCATTGAAGTGCTATTTTCAATAAATAAGATTTGGAAGTGGCCCAAGTGCCTACCAGTGGGTGAGTGGATAAAAAAATCAGTGGTACATTTACACAATTGAACACTACTTGGCTGTAAAAAAAAAAAGGAAATATTGCCTTTTGCAATAGCATGGATGGACCTGGAGAGTATTAAGGTAAGTGAAATAATCCAGTCAGAGAAAGACGAATACCACATAATTTCACTTATATGTGGAATCTAATAAAATAAACAAATGAAATGTAAACAGACTCATAGATATGTGATGATTTTTATTGTGATGATTAGCAGAGGAAAAGGTGGTGGTGGTAGGGTGAGTTTAAGAGGGTAAAGGAGTGATAAATGGTGACAAGAGTAGACTTGACTTTGGGTGGTGGACACACAATCCTATCTAATAAAGAGGGGATATGCTAATTGACCCTCATACCATCACAAAGATGGTGATGCCCACAGCCAATAAGGAGGAAATATGCTAATTAACTGCCATGCCCTCAAAGATGGAAGTGCCCACAGCCACAGTATGGCAGCCTTCAGTCTCCTCAGCTCCTCCAGCTGCCCAAGGCTGGCCCAAGGTGCAGAAAAGCCTCGAATGGTGGCTTCCCAGTTGCCCAGGGCCACCCACGGCTCAGGTAACCAGGGTCAGTCAAGGTTTGCACTGCCAAGTGTGCCAGCAGTGTATTTGTGATGGGGTATCACCTTCTCCTGACCTGCAGGTCACTTCCTGCCCCTGAGGGCTCCTGAACTGTGAGAGGAGGCAGGCTGGGCTGAGGGACCCTAGTGAATTTTCATGTACTTGGCCTCTAGTATAATATACAGGTGATGTATATAGAATTATATAACTGAAACATAATTTCATTAAACAATGTCACTCCAATAAATTCAATAAATATTAAAAAACATTTTTAGTATTACAAGTTTCTGGTTTAAAATTGAGTCTGATAGCACTTTTCTTCTCAAATGCCTTTTGAAGGAGATGATAAACTTCTAAAATGAAAAAAATTAACTGATAGCACCACAAAATAATCATGGTAACATATAAGCATGGTAGCATATAAGCAAATTCCTGCAATTTAGAAAGCAAGTGAGGCAAGATGAATAGAAAAGGAAAGCAAGTGTCTTCCTGCCCTGGAAACCTGTGTGTCTGATAAAAAGAATTTATATATCTATTTTTTTTAATATATTTTATTGATTTTTTTACAGAGAGGAAGAGAGGGAGAGATATAGTTAGAAACATTGATGAGAGAGAAACATCGATCAGCTGCTTCCTGCATACCCCCTACTGGGGATGTGCCCACAACCAGGGTACATGCCCTTGACCAGAATTGAACCTGGGACCTTCCAATCTACAGTCCGACGCTCTACCCACTGACCCAAACCAGGTAGGGCTATATAGCAATATCTTATAAGAAAGTCTAACATACCAGAGGAACATGGGTAAGAATGATACAGACACAATTGGGGCTGTGGCATTTTCTATCTGAGTTACTATTGTGATAAATGCGAGCACTGCCTCTAATATTTACCCTACTATAACCTCTATAGCCAACTATTCACATTTTTAAAAAATTATTTTTATTTTTTTTAAATATATTTTATTGATTTTTATAGATAGGAAGGGAGAGGGGTAGAGAGTTAGAAACATTAATAAGACAGAAACATTGATGGGCTGCTTCCTGCTCACTCCCTACTAGGGATTGATACTGCAACCAAGGTACATGCCCTTGACCAGAATTGAAGCAGGGACCCTTTAGTCCATGGGCCAATGCTCTACCCACTGTGCCAAACTCGTAAGGGCAGTTTTTACATTTTAAAAGAAAATTAGTAGGGAAAAGTAAATCCTTATTACTAAATTATTTTGGTCTTTTGATGATATGAGTGCTATGTGTGAAGGGTATACTCCTAGAGTGAAATTTAATAAATTTCATGCAAAAAAGGCAGACTTTTCTAATGAAAGTGCTGAGGGATTATTGCAAAAGAAGGCAACATGACTCAACGTCTTTGGGAACCAAATGGCTTGGATTTGATTCCAAGCCTCTCTACTTTCTACCTATATGACATAATATACCTAAAAATTCATTAAAGATAGACTAATGGGGAGAAACCAAGATGGCGGCATTGGTAAAAACCTAAACTGCTGCCTTGCACAACAATTTCAAAACTATAGCTAAAAGACAAAACAGACATCATCCAGAACCACAGGAAAGCGGGCTGAGTGGAAATTCTACAACTAGAAGGAAAGAGAGGGCCTCACAGAGACTCAGAGGAGAGGCAAAAAGCTGAGGTACGGAGACACATCCATGCAGAGGACTGGCAGCTGATTGTCTTGCTGGCTTTCTCTAGCGGGAGGAAGACAGAACCTCCCAACTGCACTGAAATACAGTTCTAACTATACTGAACCTCAGTATCAAGCGAGACCCAGGGGACCCAGACTCGTACAGGTCACAAGAGTGCACGGAAACTCACGGGAGCCGCGAACTGTAAAGGTCTGGAGGCATGCGACGTGACTGTGCACAGAGAGTTGGAGAAATTACCGAGGGACACTAAGACCCAGGGGCTGCATAGAGCAGGGCTGATAGGAAGCCAAGTCTGTCTGCTCAGCCCTGAAATTCCACCCCATCCAAGCTAAACACAGAAGGTTTTGCAATTTTGCAAATCTTGTCTCATAAGGCTGACTCCAGCACAGAAGTTCTTCCAGCATAGACACAGCTGATCCTCACAACTAGTTGATTGTCTTGCTGGCTTCCTCCCAGTAATACCAACAACAATCAAGACATATCTACTGCAAGACTGTATACACAGTCCACAAAGAGGTTCACTAAGAGATTCCACCTTAGGTAACTGGGGAGGCAGAGCTACTGGACCATATAGGACACCTAGCACACTCTACCAACTCAGGAAAGCAACGGAATTGCGGAAACAAAGGAACAGATAACAAACATAACAAATGAAAGAAATGCAGGAAAACAAATGACTGCATATAGAGTTCAAAACCACAGTTAAAAGGTTTTTCAAGAATTTCCTAGAAAAGATGAATAAATTTAGTGAGACCCAAGAGGAGATGAAAAAGGAACACTAGAAATTAAACATACACTGACTAAAATAAAACATATTATACAGAGACCTAACAGCAGACTAGAGGAATACAAGAATCAAGTCAAAAATTTGAAATACAAAGAATCAGAAAACACTTGGAAAAGCTAAAAGAAAATATAATCCCAAAATTAGAAGATAGTGTAAGGAGTCTCTGGGACAACTTCAAGCATACCAACCTCAGAATTATGGGGGTGCCAGAAAAAGTCAGAAAGCAAGATACTGAAAACATAGTTGAAGAAATAATGACTGAAAACTTCCCCCACCTGGTGAAAGAAATAGACTTACAAGTCCAGGAAGCACATAGAATTCCAAACAAAAAGAATCCAAAGAGGACACATCATAATTAAAATACCAAGAGCAAAAGACAAAGAGAGAATATTAAAATCAGCAATAGAAAAACAGTTAATTACCTACAAGAGAGCACCCATAAAATTGTTAACTGATTTCTCAACAGAAACTATGCAGGCCAGATGGGAGTGGCAAGAAATATTCAAAGTGATGAATAGCAAGAAACTACAACCAAGATTACCCAGCAAAGCTATCATTCAGAATTGAAGGGCAGATAAAGAGCTTCACAGATAAGAAAAAACTAAAGGAGTTCCTCAACACTAAAGCAGTATTATATGAAATGCTGAAAGATACTCTTTAAGAGAAGAATAAGAAAAAGGTAAAGATAAAAATTAGGAACAACAAATACATATCTATCAACAAGTGAATCTAAAAATCTAGTGAATTAAAAATCTGATGAACAGAATAAACTAGTGAATATAATAGAATCAGAAGCATAGAAAGGGAGTGGACTGACAATTCTCAGGGGGAATGGGGTGAGAGAGATGTGGGAAGAGACTAGACAAAAATTGTACACCTATGGATGAGGACAATGTGGGGAGGGAGTAAGAGCAGAGGGAGGGCTGGGGCTCGGTGGAGGGGAGTTATGGGCAGAAAAAAGAGGAACAATTGTAATAATCTGAACAATAAAGATTCATTACATTTAAAATTAAATAAAAATATTAAAAATAGACTTATTATAGGATTATTTTGAAAGCAATCCTATATAATGAAGATATAATATGCAAATGCTATGAAATGTAACAACCAACTATATCACAGATCAGAAGGATAGATCAGAAGCTATAAGCAGGCAGCAGAGAACTACAGGAGGGAGCAGGGCAGCAAGCTATGAGAGTGGGGCAGGGAAATGAAGGGAGCTATAGGAGGGCAGGGCAGTTGACAGAGAGTGGCTTCTGAAGGGTGACAGCAAACTACTGGCAAGCTACTGGAGCATGGATTTGTACAGGGCTACTAGTAATAATATAAAATTAACCTATTCTAATGAGAAGTCAATTTTCCACTAGATAGAGCAGATAATGACAAAACTTTAGGAATCACTCAAAGCCTATAGACACACCATGAAATAAGTCTTAAATATAAAGTTTTTCAATAAACTAAAATAATATAAAACACCTAAATGCCCAATGAATTTTTATGTTAACAGAGGAAATAATAATAATGAAAAAAAACCTGTTTATGGAAATAGCCATTTTGGTAGAGAAATCAAGGTCTAAAATTTAGATTTTTTAAATAGATTTTTAAAAAAATATATTTTATTGATATTTTACAGAGAGGAAGGAAGAGGGATAGAGAGTTAGAAACATCGATGAGAGAGAGACATAGATCAGCTGCCTCCTGTACACTCCCTACTGGAGATGTGTCTGCAACCAAGGTACATGCCCTTAACTGGAATCGAAGCTGGGACCTTTCAGTCCACAGGCTGATGCTCTATTCACTGAGCCAAACCAGTTTCTGCTCAAATGGAATTTTTTCAAAAATTTACAAAAAGTCTTCAGAAAAAACCTAATGTTATATTCAGATTTATTTATAGTCACTGTACCATGAATGAAATCTGAGTACATAAAATGAGGCTCTGTTTTATTACAAAGAATTAAAGTTTCTGTTTTACTATAATCACTGAGCATAGTAATGGTGAATAAATATAAGCAAAACTAAAGTCCCATTTCTTTACAAAGGAAAATTAGATAAGTGATACAAAAAATAAATGCTTAAAGAAAGCTTATCTAAAAATAGACAAACATGTAAATTGACTATACCTCTGCTATGCCCACAGCCAATCAGGAGTAACTATGCAAATTAACCTGATAAAAATGGAGGGTTAATTTGCATATTCAGGCGCAGAGCGACCTTGCAGGCCAGGACACCTGCTATGAGGGGGAGAGCTGTGGAGGGAGGTACAGGAGCAGTGCTTCGGCTGGGAGCAAGGACTTGGCAGCTTCCAGGTGGCTTGGGAAAAGGGACTTGGCAGTTCCCACATGGCCTGGGAACAGGGACTTGCAGGCTCCTGGGTGGCCGGGAACGAAGCCAGGGGAAGAAAGGCCTATTCTTGCACAAATATTGTGCAATAGGCCTCTAGTATGTTATAAACAAAATGACTAAATATATTCAAATTCCATAAAGCATTAATGATGGTATTTGAAAATATACACAAATGGGATAATGATTTAATTTTTTTTTATTAAAATCATCTTTTGATACTGTGAAGGAGTTGACTTTCCCAAAAAGTTTGAGGCCTAGATTTCCTGGTGTGCTAAGAGTTTAAAAAGAAAAGAAAAAAATTCTATAAGTAATTGCCATTTAAACATTGAAAGAGCCAATCAGATAATGGATGTATCAATAACTTAAGCACTGTTAAAATTTGATGTTCTTTACATATATTTGTTTTCAACATTAGCAGAAAACAAAGTTTTAATTTTATCTTATTCTAACTCATCCCAGTCATCCCTGATAAATGATTGGCTCAGTGACCTTATGAAGAAGGTTATTTTCTTATTAATGTATTTCTAATTCTCGATCAAGACACAATTAATATTCCAATACAGAATCCTAGCTAAGTGCAAATATGAGAAATGGGTGGAGAAATTTGAAATAGCCTTTCATTTTTTTAATTTGTTTATTTATTTCTTTATTTTTGTCTAGTACATCTTTATATTAGTCCCAGATAGTCCCGTGGTTAAAATATTTGGCACATTTTCAAATATGTCTACACCCTTTTTAAGGAGATCATTTGTCTTTAGGAAAATGAGTCGTGCTAATATTTCAAAAGATTGTTAATAAAATGATGCTTATTTTATGTAGTCTATAGCCAATAAGAAATCCTTTCATCTTGTAAGACTAGCCTACAAAACAACCAATTAAAAGTGTTATCTTGACTTCTTTCTAATCAATTTTTCTAATATTCTCTTTACAGCTATGAAGAAAGTAATTGCACAGAGGTAGACAAAGGTAGGTGTACAGTTTTTCATATAGCAAATGATAACAATACAAACAAATAATACAATAATAAAGAAATATCAAAACTTTAAACTTACTTTTGCCCACCCATGCATTATTTATACTGCTTTAGTTTAACATCAAAACAACTTTCTAAGATTATCTTCTTGTTTAATTGTTTTATATATTAGAAATGAAAAAATTACTTTTGATCATTCTAATTCTATTTAGTTTGTATATATGCACCAAAATTATGAGAGATTAAAAAAAATTGCAAACCAAGCTTTTAAATTATCTTTTGAAATGTCAGATATACTCCTGAAGAAATAGGTAATTGCCAAGTTATATATAAATCTTATTTCTCATACTTATGAAGCTGAATCGTAAAAGGAAGCATCTTACAGATAATAGTACTTGTAATTGAAATCACTTTTTAAAAATATTCATTTTAAAATTTTTATCTAATTAATAACTATTCTTATTTTTTATGCATTTCTAAATTATGAAGGGTTACACATGAACACATTTTTCTGTTAGTCGCATCTTTCCCCTGCAGCTCTACTACAGACACACAACTAAGGACAGTGTTGATAACAGAAGGTTGAACAGATGGCCATTTTCAATTTTATTTTTTCAGAAAATAAAAGAGCTTTCTTTTTTGCTAACCTATGAAGTTGATTCAAGAGGATGTTTACCATGACAGACAAAAAGAAAAAAGAAAATAACATATTAACTACTCAAAAAGCTTTGTGTTTTCTGATAGACATTTTCTCTAATTATTGAATCAAAAGAAAAATTAAACCAACTTTATATAAATTTTCAGAAACCTGCCCTTGGCTCAGAAAAATATTTCTTTTACACATATGGCACTTAAGGAAAAAAAAATACACAGAAATAGAAAAATGAAGACATTTGGAAAAGGGTAGACAAAAAATGATTTCTATAATTAAGAAATATTAGTTTTAGTTTCCTTTTTCAACATGTAATAATTTGTGAGAAATATACATCTATCCTAAAGAATATATGATTTATACTTGCTAAAATCAGGTGTTATAATGTTGGGAAATAGTATTAAGCATGCAATCTTTTGAAGCTCATTCACTTGCTTAAGAATGGGCCTTGGACCTGAAAACTTTTTAACCAAGAGAAAAAGAACCACACTGCCTGTATTAATTGGTAGGGGAATATCTTTCTCTGTTTCAGATTCAATAAATGCTCTTTGACTCTGTTTGGAGCATGTGCATCATATAGTACCTGCCCAACCCCACTGTTATATCTGTCTTTGGGTGGAGAAGACAGGGTCAATCTACTTAAGCACAAGAGATTTGCATAGATAAATTGCCCTGTGTGGCTTGCAGGGAGAGACCCCCTGGCTCTAGGGGTTTGACACCTATTATTGAAGCTGATCTTGCTCTATCACTTCTTTGCATGAGCAAAGCTTTATTTATCCTTGGTGAAATTGATACTAAAATGTATTGCTTATGATAAATAAAATATAATGAAATCAAACACAATATTTGGGGTGAGAACACATTTATCAACAGATTACATATGGTACACCATATAACATGGTGAATATAAGTGATACTTAAATGTAATTCAGTGGCAAGGTATGAAAACTACTATTATTTGGAAATAAATAATTGTGTAGTTAAGATCCAAGTGTAATGAAAAGAACAGAAAACTGTGTTAGGCTCTGTATTTGTGCAATGACCAGGTGAAGATGAAATGGAATATGGTGTTTAATGACCATGGCCTCTTGGTTGGGTTTAAAGTTCAAACCTTGACTCTCCCCTTAATAACAGACAAAAAAAAAAAAAAAGAAGGAAGAAAGAAAGAAAGAGAAAGAAAGAAAGAAAAAAAACATATTAGCTACTCAATAACTCTGAGTCACCTATTAAGTTATTAGTGTACACCTTGTGGGATTTTCCTAGAATTAAAGGGAAAACTGTACATCTGAGGTAGTTGCCTGCTATTCTTGCAACACAATGAGAGCTCAGCATATGCAAATAGCTATAATAATGTTGTTTCCCTCAATAAAATTATTTTTAAAAGTATATATTTTATTGATTTTTATAGAGAGGAAAAGAAAGGGATAGTCAGAAACATCGATGAGAGAGAAACATCCATCAGCTGCCTCTTGCACACCCCCTACTGGGGATGTGCCTGCAACCAAGGTACATGCCCTTGATTGGGAATTAAATCCTGGACCTTTCAGTCCACAGGCCAATGCTCTATCCACTGAGCCCAACCAATTAGGGCTCAATAAAATTATTTAATTTAAAAATAGAACAATTTTTTATCCAAAATATAAGCAGGGAAGAATAAAGGTTGTGACTTGAAGATTATTCCTTCTTTGTATGTTTGTTATGCTAAATAAGTGGACAGCATATCAAAGATAATTGGTCTATTTTTTAACAGCTAAATGGAGTGTAATTTTGTTGTTGCATAAACACAAGCACAGGAGAAACATTTATAGTATGGGTTGAGATTTCTAGCACAATCAGTTTAATGACATATTCAATGTTAAAAAAAAAAGCAGTTAGTATTATTCTTACTACCATGCTGGAGGTGCCAGATAACTATCATCTGTACAGCTGTTCTACTATATGTTTCTCCCTAACACCAGAGCAGGAAGAATGCAAACTATATTTTTCAGATCCCAAGTCCTATATTCTTTCCATAGGAATTAGTTGTGATAGAAGGAAGAAAGAGGCTATGGAAGCCATTTTAAGAACAAAAAGTGCTGCAATTAAATGGCCTCACAAGGAGTAATAGCAACCACAGTAGCCAGCAAGTATTGCCAGCCTGAGTGTAATAGCACTCAAGGAAATTTTTCTCTCTGAATATGTCTTTCCCCTTTCACTTTTTCAGTCCTTCAATCAATATTCCTCCAAGGATGTCTTACATTCACAGTATTAAATTCCTTTTCCTCTAATAGGCTTGTTTTTTCTCTTAAGATACTACTTAGTAGACATCACATCCTATCTAATAAAAAAATAATATGCAAATTGGCCATCACTCCAAGACACAAGGTGGTCACCACAAATGGCCTGCAGGGGAGGGAAATTGTGGGCAGTTAGGGGTGACCAGGACAGCAGAGGAAGACAGTTGGGGATGGCAAGGCCAGCAGAGGAGAGCAGTTAAGGTGACCAGGCCAGCAGTGGAGGATCATTGGGGGGATCCAGGCCTGTATAAGAGGGCAATGTTGGGGGACCAGGCCTGCAAGAGAGGACAGTTAGGGGCAATTGGGCTGCCTGGGGAGCAGATAGGCATTAATTAGGCTGGCAGGGGAGTGTTTAGGGGGTGATTAAGCAGGTAAGTAGATGCGGTTAGGGGCAATTGGGCAGAGGCAGGCAAATGATTGGGAGCCAGCAGTCCTGGATTGTAAGAGGGATGTCCAACTGCCTGTTTAGGACCAATTGGAGTGGGATCGGGGCTAAATGGATGGTCAGGCATTCCTCAAGGGGTCTCAGATTGGAGAGGGTACAGCCTGGTATGAGGGATAACCCCCACTCCATGCATGAATTTTGTACACCAGGCCTCTAGTTTACAGATAATAACCATAAGTAATCCTATCTAATAAAAGACTGATATGCAAATTTAACATACCTCTGCTACACCCACAAGCCATGCCCCCCCACCCACAACCACCAGTCAATCAGAGTGAGTATGCAAATTAACCCAACCAAGATGGCTACTGTCACAGAAAGCAGGAGCAAGGCTTGGGTTGCCCCCGGCGCTGGAGAAAGCCAAGCTTTCTGCCCACCCTGGCCAGCAGTTTTCCACTTAAGGCAACAAAGTTTCAATGCCTGTGAGAGCAGAAGGCTTGGCTTCCCTCCAGGCTACAAAGTTTCAATTATAGGAGATAAATAAATCCCAAGCACCAGGGCCTCTTCTTGAGTCACCCGGGAGTGTGTCCAGCCTGAAAACCACCACAGACCCCTCACCCAGGCCACCCCACGTCCCAAGGGAACACCCACACTGATCCAGGCACCCTTTAGGGCAAACCAACTGGCCCCCACTTATGCACTATGTCTCTATACTATCTAATAAAAGAGTAATATGCAGATTGACCATCATTCCACACACAAGATGGCTGCCCCCATGTGGTCAAAGATCCTGCCCCCATGTGGACACAAGATGGCCACCACAAGATGGCCAGCGTGGAAGGGCAGTTGGGAGGGACCAGGCCTTCAAGGGAGGGCATTGCTGGTGATCAAGCCTGCAGAGGGCAATTGGGGGTGACCAGGCCCATAGGGGATGGCAGTTAGGGGCAAACAGGCTGGCAGGGGAGCAGTTAGGCATTGATCAGGCTGGCAGGGGAGTGTTTAGTGGGTTAACAGGCTGGCAGGCAGAAGCAGCTAGGGGCAATCAGGAAGGCAAGCAGGTGAGCAGTTGGGAGCCAGTAGTCCTGGATCGTGAGAGTCCAGGTAAGATTGGGCCTAAATGGGCAATCGTACATCCCTCAAGGGGTCCCAAATTTGAGAGGGAGCAGGTTGGACTGAAGGACACCCTCCTCCCACCATGCACGAATTTTGTGCACCAGGCTTCTAATAACAAATATAAAATCCAAAAACTTGGGGTATAATCTGACATTCAAATAGGAACTTCGTAACTGTTACTTGAATCGCTGAATTGCCACCATTCATTATCAGCTGTTTATCTGATATAATTGCTAGACTTTAGCACTAAAAATTATTTATGGTAGTAGTAAATTTACATTGATAGTGTAGCTAACAATATATCAAAATCACATTAAAATTATTTCAAGGTTCATTGCTGGTTAAAATTATCTTTATTTTGCCAGTCAGAAGTGTTTTGTTAAAAACAAAACAAAAGTAAAATTTCCATTTTTAAATAACTCATTTGGCCTTTGCCATTATTAAAATATGAGGGAACCAAGATTAATAAATATGAAACTATATGATTTTAGTGAATTTCATTTCATTTGGTTCTCTTCATCTAACACAAATATTATTAAAGTTGATAGAAGCAAAGTTTACTCATTAAATTAAATATTTTGTAAAATAGATTCAGATACTTTAGATATTTAAAATTGTTGTCACATTTTATATCATTAAGTATTCCCATTGTCATAAAAAAAGCACACTAAGAGATTTCCATTAGCTAGATATGCATAAAATATTCCTCATTATTTAACACTCAAATGAATATTTTATGTACATTTATATATACACATATGTATATATTGACATACACATACAAGTGCATAGAAAGAATATGTTTTATTATACCAGTTTTGTCTATTTCAATTGTTTTATTTTATTTTATTCATTTATTTTTTATTTTTTTTTAAATATTTTATTGAGTTTTTACAGAGAGGAAGGGAGAGGGATAGAGAGTGAGAAACATTGATGAGAGAGAGTCATCAATCAGCCGCCTCCATCACACCCCCTACTGGGATGTGCCCATAACCATGCCCTTGACCGGAATCGAACCTGGAACCTTTCAGTCTGCAGGCTGATGCTCTATCCACTGAGCCAAACCAGTTTTGGCCATTTATTTATTTTTTAATTGAATTTTTGGAGTGACTGGTTCACAAAACCATACAAGTTTCAAGTGTACAACTCAACAAAACATTATTTGCACACTGCATTGTGTGCCCATTGACTAAAGCAAAGTCTTTTTCCATCTCCCATTTCCCACCTTCAACTACACCCACCCTCCCTCCATCACCACACTGTTGTCTATGTCTATAATAATATGTAATATTCATGTGTGCTTGTGTTTAATCTCTTCACCTTCTTTCATCCAGTTCCCCATTCCCTTCCCCTCTGAAGACTGTCAGTCTTTTCCACATACACATGTCTCTGCTTCTCTTTTGTTAATCAGTCGATATTGGTCATCAGAGTCCACATATAAGTGAGATCATATAGTATTTGTCTTTCTCTGACTGGCTTACTTTACTTCCCATAGTAATCTCCAGGTCCATCCATGTTGTCTCAAAAGGTAAGGTATCCTCTTTATACAGTTGAGTAGTATTCCATTGTGCTCTACAGGACACTTACTACATAAGACAACTGTACTAGAACTGGAATATGTACAATTATAACTAATACATAGGAAGAAACACAGGGATTCATGTAAATGTGAGACAAAAAAATGTCTCAATGAGAGAACAGAACACAACTCCAGAAAAAGAAATAAACAAAATGAAGACAAGTAATCTAATAGATACTGAACTTACAACACTGGATGCTCATTGAACTAGAGGAAGAGAATGTCAATGAAAAGATAGAAAACATAAAATAGAGACAGAAAACATAAGAACCAGTCATAAATGTAGAATATAATAACTGAAAGGAAGGATAATATTTGAATATTTACACAGAATACTTTTGAACCTCACACACACACAAATAAAGAATATGGTGCCTTTTAAAAAGTAATAATAATAATAAAAGTTTTCTATATCTAAATAAAATTATTATTAATATCAAGTCTGTTGCAATGAATTTAGTTTTTTATTCAACAAATACACTAATAAACATAATTTTCTGGTGTTATAAAGAATATGAGCAGATGTAATGTTAATTTTTTTAAATATAGAAATTTGAAAAGTAATCCTATCTATATAAGACATAATAGAAATTTTCACATTCCACAAGGCATATAATAGCAGTGAGTCTTTTTTTGAATGTTTTATAGTGCATAATGACCAAAACTAGTTACATTACTTCTACTTTCTCAGCATTGCATTTATTCAGTAAATAGACTGGTAATTAGGAACTTAATTGTTTATTTGGTTTGATAATACAGGCTATGTCCCCTTAATATAGTGCTCTATCCCAGATAGAACTTTTAGTAAAACACCTGGGAAATGTGCATCCTCTTAATAAAAGAATCCATAAATAATATACAATAGGCAATTGTATGCAGACTGATTATCACAGTTTGATTCAGTGGCTATATATGATTTTAATGGTTTTGCTGCCAGATGTGCTCAAAACAGCCATAATGTACTCTGCTTCACTGAATGCCCAAGACAGTTTCATTCTGGAGATGTAATAGAGTACTTTTTAAAAGGCAGAACAAAATTGAACAATAGCAGTCATTCAGTAAATTGAAGACATTGTGCAAGCAGGACCATGGTGGCCTTGTATCTGCCATGCTTAGCATAGCACTTTTCACCTTCTAGTTAAATGCATGTTTAAAAAAATAAAATAAACATTTTAATTTAGGTAAATAATTTGATGTAATATTTTATTATATTGTTATTCTTAAGACTGCGTACATGAGGCAGCTCTGTCTATGGAAAGACAGACACAACTTTCCTCACCCTCTTCTCCCAGGTGCATTTCTTCTTTCTCCTAACTTTCAAGAGCCCTTCTTTCCACTCGATAGCTTGTTTCCTGGCACCATTTCTTCTACCAGTCACTTCTACCTCTGTGACTTTCTAAATAAAATTTCTTGTGTAGTTTGAAAAACAAACAAACCAAAAGACAAACAAACAAACAAACAAAAACAACAAGAAGATTATATCAATTAAAGGGTTTTAGAGACAGGAGAGGCTGTTAGGGAAAAGAAGGGTCCTTGGGAGAGGGATGCATGCCTGATGGGCAGAGACAGCTCCAAGCCTCCAAATTGTTTACAAGAATGTTACAAGATAATGTGGAGAAGAAGAAGGGCCACTGGATGAGTTTTGAAACTAAGCAGGGAAAAGGGAGAAAGTGACCAATTAGGAAAGCATTGGGAACATAAAATAAGAAAGAATCCAATTAAAAAGTAGGATGAACAGACAAGCTACCAGCATTTATAAACTTGTAGACAGAGAGACACACTGGACTGTTGTTTTCCAATTTAGAGAGGAAGAGGACTTTTTCTCATTTTGGAGACCCCTCCTCAGAGTGCTCCCCTTGGGGAACCTCTCCCCAAGGGGAGTTTGTATACACATACAATGAACTTCCTCACTTTTGCTTAAAATCTTTTAGTTTGAAAATTTATGCTTCAAACTCCCTGAGACAAGAACCTGCAAGGAGAGTGAGTCCCAGCTTGCCATTTGGAGTATTACCATGAAATACCAAATGTCTATATTTTTCATTTGTTAAGGGTGTTGTAAATCATTTTCTTGAACATTAACTTGATTTGACTTGATAACATGAATTATAGGTCTTACTGTTTGCATTTAATTTCAAAGAATTGGGATGACTTAGCAAGCATGTTATAGAGGGGGGGTGAAATCCTGATAATGTCTTCTAAATAATGATTGAATGATTATTATTTCTCTATTATACTGTAGCTAAATTTTTATTTCAATGTATTAATTAAGCAAAAAAATTAGTAACACATTTTAAAAGTCATATTGTACACATTCATTAAATAAAAATACATTTATTGAGACATCTATTTTTAAGTACACACATTGAGTAGACAATATAATGTTATGTATTTGAAATAAATTTTATATCTCTGCATATAACCCAGTAGAAAACATTAATATATTACATGCGTTATATATAATACATAAATATATTTCCCATGAAACATGGTCATCAGAATCTCCAAAATATGTAGAGAAAAATGTACTTATACATGATATAAAACAAGTGTAAATTCCAATTAATAAGAGAAATTTCAATTAAATTGGTTGGGCAAGGCATGATATGGTAGATTATTTGCAAAAATGGTCCTACGTGTGCTGCTTTGCAGTGTGATTTGGCTGCCCTTCTCATCAATGGTAGAGATTATTTCCTCATCCATGTATTCTGGATTAGCCTATGACTTGTCTTGATAATTGAAATGTAGAAGTGAGGTTTCCTAAGTTCAAAACCAGAGCTTCAAAAGCATTTTTGGCTTCCAATTTGCCCTCCTGGTACACAACACTTATGTGACCATTTAAAGAAGTGCGTTCTAGCCTACTAAAGGATTTGAAGTTCATGGATAACTGAATTTTGCAAGCCAACAGACAGTGGCACTTCCAGGCAAGTGAGTGAGGCAATCTTGCATCACCAAGTTCAAGTCTCAATGCACCATATAGATGCATAGTCATGAGTAATTTAAGAGACGATTAGCATATATAGTGCTAACCCAAGTTCAAATTTTGAATGACCCAGCAACTTGTTTTAACATATTAAGTTTGAGGACAATTTGTTATACCAATAGATAACTAATACAGAGGGTTTTTTGAGGAAGAAAAGTCTTCTAAATTTGGCAACACTTGACAAAGTAGTGTGGAAAGTTACTAAGGACAGAGGGGAGGCCAGAGATCTCAAAAATACTGTGGGTTGTATGCTGGAAGCCACAGCATTTTATTAATTCTGGAGCAAAACCAGGTATGTGAAGAAACATGGCCCTGGAGTTTGGCAGAGACTTTATACACTTTGCAAGATTCTGGATTCTACAAAGAAGCAAAGAAGCATAATTGAAATATATTAAAGCATGGGTATGATATTGTTTTATTGTTTAATTGATCACTCTGGTAACTAAGCTTGCATTCTTTAAGAAAGAATATTGGCTAGTGGTACAAATAGTTCCGTGTTTTAGCAAGGGGTTATAGGGAACTAAAATGGGGGTTACTAATAATAAGCTGTTGAAAGAGAAGAGAAATTTAATATTCAACCATGGAGCAGTTCAGTTGGTATGAAAGACATTTCATATGTGAGAAATAATTATAACTATGAACTGCACAAAATTGTACAGTATTCTCATTTCAAAAGAAAATATTAAATGAAAGGCCAGAGGCCATATCACATATCTTATAGAAAATAAAGTAATACATTAAAATAAGATAAACAAAAGCATACAATAAGTTTAATTTGTGAATGTTTTGAAATACAGATAATTCAATGAAACAGGAAATGTGATAACATATCAAAACTAATAATGTGAAAGTCTTAATTTCCTGTTTAAAAGGTGGTAGACTTTGTCATTTAATGAAGAACAATGTTACCACATAAGGAAAAATATATAAAAATCACCACCAGCAAAAGCAAGTAGATATTGAATTTTTTCTATTAAATAGAGCTCTGTGCAACTTTTCTTTGTAAATAAAGACCTGAAAATGGAGCATAGAATACGATAATCCTGATCTACACACAAATGTAAAATAAAGGTGTTTAGAAACACTGGAAGGAATTAAAAATTGCAGTACATTATAAATAAATGTAAAAATCTGAAGTCTATGGTATTTGTTAGACATATTTGTAATATCTAACATTACTATCTAAAATGGGGAAAATAGTATACTTTTAAGTGCTTTCCAGTAAACTAAAATACATTGCTCTTCCTATTTTTATTCACTCAATCAAGTAAAATCAATGAATAGACATAATTATTCTCCAGAAGTGGGTTTTCATTTTGTGTTATCAGAATATTGTCAGGTTCTGAGTGTAGCTGACATCTCTTGTATGGATATTAACATGAATCTCTGAACATCTGATGTGTTCTGACACATTTAAACAAGTAGAAACTAATTATGAATAAAATTATTTTATTCATAACAAAACTGTAAAATGTATTATCTCTTAGTGATGAATTTTATCATAGTATCTCATTTCAAAACAAAATAAGATTTCAGGGTGAGTTTTCTGTATTGATTTTTAGAAAGAGAGAAAGGGAGAGGGATAGAGAAATAGAAGCATTGATGAGAGAAAAACATCATTGATTGGCTTCCTCCTTTATGCTCCCTATTGAGCAACAAGCTTGCTACCCAGGCATGTGCCCAGACCAGGAATTGAACAAGTGACCTCTTGGCTCAACCATTGAGCCACATTGGCACACAAAAGTTTTTGTTTTTGTTTTTTTAATTAAAAAATAAATCAGCTTTTACTTATCCTTATTTCTCAGGTTGGCCTTAAAGATATGATTTATACAAGTGAGAATGTTTTTTATAAAAGGTGTAGATAATGGAAATTTCTTGTAAAATATGCCCCCCCAAAACACACACACAAACAAACAAACAAACACATAGGTATTATCTATATGTATTTCTTCTAGTTCAAAACTTTAAATTCAAATCTATGAATAAAAAATAAACTGTTCCTTACTTACAAAGAAACAGGCATCTTGACAAAGTGGCCTTCAATATTGAACTAGATTTCAGAATATCTGCATTATCTTTTGACTCCAATTTGTTAAGACATTGAGCAACTAAATTAATTGTGAACTTTCTTTGAGATAAACATCATTCAGACTACCTATATGATGTACTTTCTGGGGAAGAAATAAATGCAAACTTCCTTTAAAGAACAATTCCATACTGATGTAGCCTCAGTGATTGAAAACCAACTTATGGATTCAATGCTATTTGTGAGAGGGCAACACTTGAATGCATTATCAGCCAGTAAAACATTTATTCCAATACTTGCTCAGTTTATCTAGTCATACTTATGAATATTAAGATAAACCCCTGGCAAAAAACTCGTGAGTTTAGCATATAAAGAGACTCATGGAATGAAACACTGATTATAGATCCAAATGGAATTGCTGGAGTTAGGATAGGAGTGTGTGTGTGTATAAAAAGAAAAAGAAAATTGCTGCAAAGAAACTCAGTTCTACATAATTAGGTTTTTATAACTTAAAGACAGGATGCTTGAACTCTATCTCTTTATTCATTGTTTTTCTTAATGTCTGCCCCAAGATCTGTTGTCACTATTTGTGACATGTTTGCACGCATGGGTACACACACACACACACACACACACACATTATTATTTTAATTAGGAAGAATTTAGGAAAAGACACAAAATCTAAGTAAAAATTAATAAAAAATAAAATGCTTTTTGAGGTATATGTCAGAAGATGAAAAAAATTATCCTTCAAAATCACTTCAATCCTATTTCCAGATATAATGATTAATCAAGTTGTAATGGATATTGCTGAATAAATATTCCCTAAAACAAAAATCTTCTAAAATTACCCTTAACCTGCTGGTGTTGCTCAGTGGTTGAGCAGTGATCCATGAACCAGGAGGTCACAGTTCAATACCCAGTCAAGGCACATACCTAGGTTGCAGGCTTAATCCCACTAGAGGGCAAGCATGAGGCAATAGATCAATGATTCTTTCTCATCTCATGTTTCTATCTCTTTTTCCTTCCCCCTTCCTCTCTCTGAAATTAGTGAAAAAACAAATTAAAAAATACCCTTAATGTTATTACATGCATTGTTTTTATACTCTTGAATTTATTCCTTTAATACTCTCTTCATGTAGCAGTAAGATTTACTTCATGAAGATAATGAAGGTGCATTTGAGATAAAATAAGTCTGTTAACTGACACCTCCCATGAAATTCCTCATTAATATTATTGTTAAATTAGAGGTTTGGTGCACAAAATTTGTGCATGGGGTGTGTCCCTCAACTCAGCCTGCACCTTCTCCAATCTGGGACCCCTCAAGGGATGTCCGACTGCCTGTTTAGGCCCGATCCCTGTTACTGCTGGATCCCAAAAACTCTCCTGCTTGCCTACCAGGATTGGGCCTAAACGGGCAATCAGGCATCCCTTTCACAGTCCAGGACTACTGGCTCCCAAATGCTCACCGGCCTGCCTTACTGATTGCCCCTAACTGCTTCTGCCTGCCAACCTGATTCCCCCTAACCACTACCCTGACAGCCTGATTGATACCTAACTGCTCCCCTGCTGGCCCAATTGCCCCCAATTTTCCTTCTCTGCTGGCCTGGTTGCCCCCAACTACCATCTCCTGCAGGTCTGGATCTTCTACATCTATCCTCCCCTGCAGGCTGTTTGTCCTCAACTGCCCTCCTCTGCTGGCCTGATCACCCACAACTGCCCTCCTTGCCAACCATCTTGTGGAGGCCATCTTGTATAAGCCATCTTGTGTCCACATGAGGATAGCCATCTTGAGTGTTGGAGTGATGGTCAATTTGCATATTACCTCTGTATTATATAGAATAATAACTGACATAACCTAATGGCTACTATGTGCTTTATACTATTCCAACAACCTTACCAATATTGACTAACTTGATTTTCATGATAAAGCTTTAATTTATTATAAAAATTTTTTAAGTTAAAGGAATTCAGTTTTAGAGAAAAAGGAACAAAAGCAATAAGAGCAGTAAGTATTCTAGAAAGTCACTTGGCTTAAGTAGTGAGACAGAATTTTTATGGACCACTGTATACTACCTAATATGCTTATACACAGATGATAGTATTTGATTACTGAAAAAGTTAGAGGTCTAATTTACAACTAGCCAAACTATCAAATCACTGCCATAAAAATCCTGCATGAAATATTCAAAAAGCCATAATTTTTATAAAAGTTCAGATTTTATGTTGTATACTCAAAGATAGCAAATTATTTTATAGAGATTTGTTTTATCTTAGTTGTACCAGATGTTATAAACTCAGAAGAGAATACTCATTATGTAGCTATCTAAATATCGGATCATGTGCCTTCAACAATCTGATTTATTGCCTTCATTTTGTCATTACTCTCTTTACTCTTTAGGATTCATAACATGGGTTTATTTTAAACAAGTTTTCAGCACAATGTATTTCTTTCTCCTTACATACTAGATCAAGTTGTGTGAACAGTGAGGTTAATAGTTGAATAAGGTTATTTGCCCTTTTATAAAATCTATTCATATGGTTTTCTCTATTGCTTTTATACAAATGAATCATTAAAGCCTGCTTCATTTCTAATATACCCTAGAATGAGCTGTAAGAAGTAAGGGGCAAGGAAAATTATTTTTTTTCCATTCTCATTAATTGACAGAAATTATATGAATTTTATAGGCTTATCTTTTCTGTAGTTTCCCCCCCATTTCAACAAGTTATTGTTCTTAATTCACTTTTAATTTGTTTCATTACATATAATCTGTTGCATTGTGCACATACCTATTCACTTATAAGCTATTTATAAAATATAAATTATCTCTAAATGTATTTATAAATAATTTTAAATAAGTAATGGTGAAATATATATATAAATAGATTAGTGTTATCACATCATATATATTAGTGTATAATTTTCATTTAGAATATCATAAGGAAATTTCAATTTTTATATAATTTGGATATATGTAACTTTTTTATAAAAATACATTTTAGTAATTTTTTACAGGAAGAAAGGAAGAGGGATAGAGTTAGAAACATCGATGAGAGAGAAACATCCATCAGCTGCTTCCTGCACACCACCTACTGGGGATGTGCCTGTAACCAACATATATGCCCTTGACTGGAATCAAACCTGGGCCCCTTCAGTCCACAGGCTGACACTCTACCCACTGAGTGAAAACATGTAACTTTTAACACCTGAATCTATCATCAAATCTATACCACAGTTAATTGTTTCTGACCAATAAAAACATCATTCAGATTTTATACCCGTCACTTTTCAAACCATCTGTTGGTGGCAAGCAAAAAGTTTATTTCCATTGGCAGATAGTGCTTGTGGCCTCTCTTCTCAGCACTGTTTATTCTGAATCTCATTGGTTTTCCCCAGAATCCTTATCATCTCCTCTCTCCAACCTGCGAGGCACCTAATAGCTGCTATAAATTTAATATGTATTTCACACATTTAATTCAAAGCATTCTAAACTTCTTTTTTTGGGAACAAACGAAAATATTCCACAAGAGTGTCCATCACAATATGACATTGAGAACCAACACTCTGGGGGTGAGCACTCAAATTCTCATGATACAGAAAAGTCAGCTTTTATCAGCAGGCAATATTCCCTATTTCCGCAGGATGAGTTTCCTGAGGTGACTGTTTGATTAGCATAATTGCATGAGGAGAAGTCTTTCCTTGGGTCATCTTTAATAAAACAATAGTTATTCAATGTTGTGTCAGGTACTCCCTTTAGTTTTAAAAGGAGGATTGACATAGACAAAGGAGAATATTACATTTTCTTGGTAAGAGTAAATATTTATAATCCTTTGGAGAAAGAAGAAACAAACGCTTTTTATAAGATATATAATGGATAATACATTTCGTTTTTGCTTTGGTGTATGCCATTAGAATACAGTGGTACCTCAAGATACGAGTTTAATTTATTCCGTAACCTTGAGGCGTGGGAAACTAAGAGACGCTGGAGTCGCAGTAAAATGGTGGGTCCAGTGCAGCCGGCCGATCCTCGCGATTACTCGTATCTCAACTGTTTCTCATATTTCAAAGTAAAAATCACTCTCTCAATGGCTCATATCTCAAAAATCTCGTATGTCAGGGCACTCGTATCTCGAGGTACCACTGTATTCTGTTCTGAGTCTCTATGAGATCTCTACTATGTTTCTGTCTTTCGAGGTACATGACCAAACGCTGAATATGACTTCAATGAAGGAACAGAACGACAGCAACTGCTGTTGAATATAAGTGTCTAGCACTATTGCACTGTTATTTCTTGGATATGAAGATAACATTATGTTCTTCTACAAATGCCTCTCCTGTGGCTCAATATTCATATGTATATTCCATTAAAAAAAAATGATGAGGTGCCCAAGCCAATTTAATGGCTCAGTGGATAGAGTGTCAGCTTTGGGACCAAAGAGTCCCAGGTTCTAGTCAAATCAAGGGCACATATCAGAGTTGCAGGCTCTTTCCTGGCCCAGGTCCTGGTCAGGGCGTGTGCAGGAGGCAACCAATCAATGTCTCTCTCACATTAATGTTTCTCTCTGTATTTCCCTCTCTCTTCCACTCTCTTTCTAAAAATCAGTGGAAAAATATCCTCAGAGGATTTTAAAAAAATGATGAAGCTTATTATGCAAGGAAAATAATGTTTCCACTTACTTGTATTTACTACATTTATTTTCTTGCAATTGCAATTAACAGATTATATTTCTTAAGCCTTATGCTCAATTTACAAATCATATTCTATTTATCAATGAAATAAGTTATTGTGGAAGAATTAAATACATTTAAATTTTCACTTGTTTGTTATCTTTTGCTCCATTAACTTATAAATTTGATAGATTAAGCTTTTATAACCACCTGACATTGTTTATAAAGTTCATTAAATTTTCATGACACTTTAGCGTACAGTTACCAATTTCATATATCAATTATTTCAAGCACTTCAAAACACTTAATAAATGAGACTTTAAGAGTCAATATGAAATTTTTCCAAATTCTACACCCCTGCCAAACAGATTCCTATTGTATCACAAAGTTAAGAATTCTTAGTTTAAAATCTTGAGTAGGGATGAAACAGAGTAGAGCCTGAAAGAACATAGCGCATGAGTGAGGGTGAATTATTTTTCATGGCACCATCACTCATGTTGAGGATAGTTGTAGAACTTATCTATGTTTCTCCCTACAATTCCTAAGGATAATAAAGATGAAGGCAAATAGGAATATATCTACACACACACACACACACACACACACACACACACACACGATAGGCTCTTGCCAATGATTAATAAATCTCACATTACTTTGATGTTATTCTATTTCTATAATTTTAATCACTCCTCTTTCTTTTTCATTCCAATGAGCTTTCTCTGGGATAAAAATGCCAGTATTCTGAAGAGAACCTCCAGAAACGACCTTGAGAATTTAGTGGTCAATATCCTTATCTGAAATCTTTGTACTAATAATAATTGTAAATTAATATAATTCTGTAATTTCTGCCTGTAATTTCTGTAATTGCTGCTCTATCAAGTTATTTTCTCAGGGCTCTCTTGCCTACATAAAATTCAATAAAAATTAATAATATTCCATGTAAACAGATGACATATGAAAAAGGTACACTCATTATATTTGCAACATGAAGTAATTTATTTGTAATACTGGAGTAATAATACACCCACATCTCTCTTTCTCTCTGTGTGTATCTCTTTATCCTATCTAATAAAAGAGTAATATGCAAATTGACTGTAACTATGCTATGTCCAAGCCATGCCCACCAGCCATGCCCATCAGCCACACCCACCAGCCAATCAGAACGAGTATGCAAATTAACTCAATGAAGATGGTTACCACCACAAAGAAGGAGGATGGAGGCTTGGGTTTCCCCGCCGAGGGAGGAAGCCAAGTTTCCCCAAACCCTGGTCATCCAGGCCTCCACTTGAGGCAACAAAGTTTCAATGGCTGCTACAACAGAGCAGAAGTCTTGGCTCTGCTTCAGGCTATAAAGTTTTAATTGTAGAAGATAAATAAATTTGAGATACCAGGGCCTCCACTTGGGTCACCAAGGCATGTTTCTGGCTTGCAAACCACCACAGGCCCCTTGTCCAGGCTACCCCATGCCCCAAGGGAACACCCAACCTGATCAAGGACACTCTTCAGGGCAAACCAGCTGGCCCCCACCCATGCACCAGGCCTCTATCCTATCTAATAAAAGAGTAATATGCAGATTGACCATCACTTCAACACACTTGGATGGTGATTGGGGCCTATTGGGGGCGAGCCAGCCAGTACTGTGGAGGTATCATGGGAGTTTGGTACAGCAACCCCTGATTGGGGCAGATTAGGAGGCTGGCCAGGAGTTGGGGCCACAGGAAGTTGGCTGTGGGAGTGCACTGACCACCAGTGTGAAGCTCCTGCATTGAATGTCTGCCCCCTGGTGGTCAATACACATCACAGTGACCAGTCATTCCAGTCATCTGGTTGTAGCGGTCATTTAGGCTTTTATATACAGTAAGTATATAGATAACAGCAGTATAGGATTGTTACACATGTCTTTAAATATTCACATTGCTTGGCATAAAGTATCTTACCTAATAATAGAGAAACATGTAAATTGACCATGCATCCACTATACCCACGGCCAATCAGAGTGAGTATGCAAATTAACTCAACAAAGATAGAGGTTAATTTGCATACACAGGCAGGGAGGACAGTACCATGGCCCACTTCTGAAGGGTTGGGTCCATCAGGGGCAGGGGAGGCAAGATGGACAGCGCCAGACACTGCCCAGAAGGTACCAGTCCATCGGGCCAGAGATGTGGAGTGGGTAGCACCAGGGAGTTGGGTTCTGGGTCCATTGCAGGACCCAGGAAAGGCAGTGACCCACCTGGCCACTCCTGCAGGGCCCTAGGAACATTGCTATCCTAGGGAGGGGAGGCCAGACTGCCTAGCCTCTCCTGTGGGGCCCCGGGAATATCACCGCCCCAGGAGGCACGCCAGGCCCTGAGAACATAGCAGGCATGGGGTTGCTGAAATCCAGACCAGGCCTCTGGCCACAGATTCACAGCTTCACGGAGACAAAGGGCAGGGATCTGCCTTACCTGAAGAGAGAGAGAGGTTCTGCAGTGGCCCTAAGATGTGGGTTGGCCAGGCCAGGGATTAAGGGGCATGGAAGGATGTCCAGGCAGAGGGGCAAGGACCCACAGCCCTGAGTTGGGGGTTGAGGGGCGGTGCCACCTCAGTGGAGGGTGTTGCACTGCAGGGTACTAGACTGACCAATGTGATTCAGACAAGCTCCCAGTGCTAACCAGCCTTGGCCAGGCAGCCTGCGCCATCCTGACTCTTAGCAGAGCATGCCTTGGCGGTGAGTGCAAAGCCTTCCTCTTGCTCTGGAGAAGGGAGGCCAGTAAAGAATGGGGGCAGAAGACTGGGGAGAGGAAAGAATGTGGAGCATCCACAATGAAGAGGTGCTTGAGAAAGAGGCTCAGAAGCCCGAAGAGAAGATTTGATCTGTTTGTCGGGCGGCTGCCCCTTAGGAAGGGCAGAGAGCATGGATCTGAGGGCTCCCTGTGTGCTAAGTCAACTTCCACATCCAACTGGAACTGGCCGCAGTTTCCTTGTCTGTAAAATGGATTAAGCGTGTCCTAGTGCCTTCATTGAGCTTTGATGGCCTATTGAGATACTATATAAGGAAAATGAGGGAAGAAATGAGAAAGAAAAGGAAAGGCGAACAACACAAAAGAAAGACTGGAAGGAACCTCTAAACCCATTGTCAATAGTGTTATAACGAGGGTATGATGCCAGGTGGGTACTAGAAATATAAAAATATTGGGGAACACTTTGTAAAGTATATGATTGTCTAACCACTATTCTGTAACTAATATAAAACCTGAAGCCAATACAAAATAATACTGAATGTAAAGAATTGAAAATTGGAGTGAAATTTTTATAAATTTCCAAAGTTTAAATAAAGGATGTAAAGGAAGGAAGGGGGATAATAAAAATAATGTTTTTAATTTTATCACTTTATTGTCTTTTCAGTACATGAAGACAGTTGTCTTTATATGGTGCTTTTATACTTTTCTAAGTCATTATCTTACTCTAACTTCAGGACAACTTAAAGACAAGATAATTATTCCCTCCACTATTCAAAGAAAGGAAATCTTGGTATATGGCCTCAATGATTCAATCATCAAGCTCTTATTATAAAGTAAGTTTAGTAAAAATTTTCTGTGAAAGATCATATCTATACTAATAAAAGCCTTGGGGGTGATCAGGCCACCAGGGGAGAGTAGTTGGGGCCAATCCAGCTGGCAGAGGAGCAGTTAGGTGTCAATCAGGCCATCAAGGGAGCAGTTAGGGGACAATCAGGTCAGCAGGTGAGCAGTTAGGAGCCAGTGGTCCTGTATTGTGAAAGGGATGTCTGAGTGCAATTTTAGGCCTGATCCCTACTGCAGTCGGACATAACCCGAGGGGTTCCAGATTGGAGAGGGTGCAGGCTGGGCTGAGAGTCATCCTCCCTAGTAAACGAATTTCATGTACCAGGCCTCTAGTTTATATATAAAAAGCCTAAGTGACCAGTTGCTTTGACATGTACTGACCACCAGGTAGCAGGTATTTAATACAGGAGCTGCCCCTGGTGGTCAGTGTGCTCCCACATCAGGAGCGCTGCTCAGGATACTGATTGGCATCAGACATCATGCTCAAGGCTGGTGAGTGCAGCTGTGGAGACAGCAGGCACAGCAGAGGCTGGGAGGAGCAGGAGTGGCATGCTGCCTGGCCAGGGCTCAGGCTCCTCTCCGGCCATCTGCCACTTGGTGCACCACTACATCCCTCAGGGGATGTTGGACTGCCTGTTTCAGCTGATCCCCACAGGCCATGCTGAGGGACCCCACTGGTGCACGAATCCATGGACAGGGCCTCTAATTATATTTCCCCCAATTAAAAAAATATCCTTCATAACATTTCCCACATGGAAGGATAATATGGATAAAATTCCTCTTACGCTCTTCAATGTGTCCAAACTCAGATTTTCTTTTTCCCCCCACTGGTGTGCTGGAAACTGTTCAGAACACCTGCACTCCCACAAAGGTACTTTTTCCACAGCTGACTGTCAGAATTGGTGTTCTTTGAGGTAAATTGACAAAAAACTTCTATTTGACAATTTTGCTAATGTCACTTTGTATGTATGTGTGGTTTATCTCTCTTTTATATCCTGCTTATTATGCTCAGTAGATGTATTTATTACTGTTCTTAAGACATTACATGTGTATGTGTTAAATTTATTGTTTTTTTTCTTGTTTTTAATTTAAATAATTCATCTTTAATTAAGTAATTAATTTACCCTTTAAGTGTATTGCACTGTAAACTTTTAATATACCAACAGTGAGTGAATTGCTTAAATGAATGAATGACATACTAATTTACTTAGTCTAGTGCATATTTCTTAGAATATTTATCACTATATATGAATATATTAATTTTTCATAGAATTATATATATACACACATATTAATTTTTTTTTTAAAAAAATATATATATACACATATATCTATATATCACTCATTCAATATTACATTGCTTTTGTGGAGGAAAGTGCCTAGTATATAAAATCTACCCAATAAATATTGGTTGATTTATATTTTTTAATCTTTCATTTATTTTATTTTAAATGTTACAGGCAATGGCAAAAGAATGGATGTAGTTTATTAATCATATGACTTTGCTTATGTTTTTTTCTTATGAAGTTATGTTAAAAGACCAGAGTTACAAATATGTCTTTTCTTTGGCTTATACTAGTATTTATTCTAATATAGCACTTTCAATATATAATAATTAATGTATGATCAATAGTAACTTATTCTTTTGCTATTAATATCTTTTAATAGCTACTTAATTTTTTGCTTTGAAAATGTTGTTTCTTTCTTCTTATTAGAAAAACCCATCTCATGTCAATTCTCCATCTTACTCATGGACATTTAATCAAGAGTTGTTTCCTAGTAATGTAAATCTCGAGCACAGATGCCTAACATCGAGTTTTAATATAGGTCTGTTCATTCACCTGATGGTAGTGCCCTAGGCACCTGCTTTCCAACAGTAAATATTACATACAACCATCAACAAAAAATTATGAGAATATGCCCATAAACATGTACATTTACTTGTAAATTTATACATTTTAATCTATTCATAAAGAAGAATCAAGGGTTACATTTTTCTAATTCTCTAAATTATTTATGATTAAGTATTCATTTTCTGAATGCTCTGAACAGCTTTTGTGTTTGCTTGTGATTAAGCTTTTAAATTTTTATTATAACAATGTATACAAGACAGGAAATAAGTATTTATGAAAAAAGTTAAGGTAAATAATAGAATAAGACAAGAAATGTTGAAACAACTATTTCAATAGCAAATGATTGAATTAGATATGTGCATTAGCTTACAAATGTATTCCACATCACATTAAGTATAGAGAGGTCTAAGATGTGTGTAGATGGGAATGATGAATTTTGGTCAGGATAGAGTTGCTGTTTTTATTTATGTAATATTATTTGACTAATTACTAAATGATGAAATGCATTTGCCATGGATTGATTGTCTTATAGTATCTAAATTAATTCTGCCACTATTTGAAAAGTACAGTCAAATATAGTATATCTATACAGAATTATAACAAAATGCTGTCTATTTACATACAGCTCTGAAGTGCAAGAAAATGGAGCTACTTTATTTTGTTTATAATTGACAAGAGGATCGGTGCAAGAAATTCATGCATGGAGGTGGGTGTCCCTCAGCCCAGCCTGCACGATCTCCAATCTGGGACCCCTCAAGGGATGTCCAACTGCACATCTTTCTCACAATTCAGGACTGCTGGCTCCCAACTGCTTGCCTGCCTACTTTCCTGATTGCCCCTAACTGCTTCTGTTTGCCATCCTGATCACCCCCTAATCACACCACTGCCAACCCAATCCGTGCCTAACTGCTCTCCTGCCAGCACAATTGATCATAACCACCCTCCCTTGCAGGCCTGGTCATCCCCAACTGCCCTCCCCTTCTGGCCCAGTCACCCTAACTGCCCTCCCTTGCCAGCCTGGTTATCCTTAACCACCCTCCCCTTGTCTGGTTGCCCCTAACTGTCCACTCCTGCAAGACTGGTCACCCCCAACTGCCCTGCCCTGCTGGCTCAATCACCCCTAACTTCTCTTCCTTGCCAGCCTGGTCATCCCTAACTGCTCTCCCCTGCTTTCCCAATTGACCCTACTGCCTCCTCTGCCAGCCTGGTCATCCCTAACTGCCCTCCCTTGCAGGTACGATTGCCCCCAACTGCTCTCCTTTCCTGGCCCAGTCATCCCTAAAGTGCCCTCCCTTGCCAGCCTGGCTGTCCCTAACTACCATCTCCTGCAGACCTAGTCACCCCTAACTACCCTCCCTTGCCAGCCTTGAATCCCCTACTGCCCTTCTCTGCCAACTTAGTCACTCCCAACTGACCTCCCCTGCAGGCATGGTCACCTCTAATTGTCCTCCCTTGCTGGCCTGATTACCCCCCCCCATTCTCTCCTGCAGGTCAGGTCCCCCTACAATTGTCCTCCCCTGCAGGCTTGGTCATGCCCAACTTCCCTCCAGTGCTAACCATCTTGAGGAGGCTATCTTGTGTCCACATAGGAATGGACATCTTATGTGTTGGAGTGATGATCAATTTGCATATTACTCTTTTATTAAATAGGATTTTTCCTTCAAAAATTATCAACATCAGGAAAGCAATTACATTCAGTATAGTCTATCAACACAGTTATGTGTGAAGCCCTTCAAGAAACAAAAGACCTCAGTTTCTCAGAGTCTCAGCCACCACTGTCCATGGATCTTTATAGTCTCTTGATGATATAATAAGGATTTATATTGCTTCATGGTTTAGGGAAGATACCTTTGGATCTACATGGTGCCATGTGGTTATAAATGGTTGATCTTAATCTTCTGCTTTCCTGGTGTTGACCAGACTAGGTGCTCATGAAGTTAATGGTGGAAGTGAACTATGATCTGTTTCACTTAGCTTGGTCAGAGTGCAATAATGCTTCCTGGTTGATCAAAACCAGTTTAATTGCTCTTAGGTTTGTGCTATCATCCTCTTAAAATTGGCTCCATTTTTCTAGGCCCCGGTAGCTCACTGAGTTATCTTTGCTGGGGGCTGCTTTTGCCTTCACACTCTGGATACTACACAGTGGGGTGCTCAGCTATTGGTAAGATCTGTATATCATACAGAAATAGAGGGCAGTTTAGGAAAACTAAATGTTAAGCCCTAAGACTGTTCTAAAAATTATCTCTGATGGGACTGAAATGTTGGTTTGACAGGAGCTTACAGTTATCAAAATTAATGTTATAAAAATTAATTTGATAAATTTGAAGATTTTTTTGTTAATATTTATTTTTATCACCCACATTAAGTTTCATTGCACAACAATCTAAAGAATGAGTAAGAAAAGCTAAGGCAGGGGAGAAATAAAATGGAAAAAAAATTCTTAGAGAAGAAAATTGAAAGAATGTCTATATTTAAAATTACTCTTCAATGAACAATAAAAGCATTTAGATAATCTATTGCCCTGAGGATTTTTTTAGTGGTTTATAATATTAATCTCTTTAATTGAGTTTATTGGGATTACTGAAAATACATGACTATGCTACTGTTCTGTCTCTTAGGTGCACTTTAAGGTAAAGTAAAAATGTCTTGATTCATTTACTATACTTTACTAATATGGGATTTTAAATTTGACATAGAGTAGTAATTTCTATAGATGTATTCAACCATTGTAAGGGATGGTTTAAGGAAATATATTCCTTTGAAACTCAAAATTTTCTAAGTTGACAATACCAAACATATTACAGATAAACAGTGAAGTGAAAGTCATAGTTTGCTTTTCATTATTTATCTACTACTTTATAATTTTTGTTGGTAATTGATTATGTATACACACAAGACTGGCAAAAGTAGGCTTACATTTGTGAATATCTGAAACAGAGTTTATTCTTATATTATTATTTATTAATCACTATTATTTTCCATATAGACAACTGTAAACCTATTTTTGCCTCACCCTCTATATATTTTAGTTTGGCTATTTATGCCACTAGTTAAATTGGAAGAAGTGATATATTTAGGGATTTAACTTCTTTATTAATCAAATTATTATCATAATCAAATTAACAAATAAGTACATAATGTAATTTGAGGGAAAATTTTAGAAGTCCCATCTAGAAACCATTTTTATTTTAATTAATATATTTAAAAAAATTTATTGGTAAGTTTTCAGGTTTCATTTGAAATGTAAGTATGACAAGAAGAGTGAAATATAAAATCCTTACATTTGACTAGTGGCCCAGTGCATTAATTTGTGCACACTGAAAAAAAAATTAATTAGAAGAAATATTTTAATATCACTATTTGCCTATTTTCTATAATAGAAGTGTCAACCAAATTCATGATCAACAATGAAAGGTCAAAACACATGCATGCAATTGGCACTAGCAAGAGCTTTATATATATTGCACATGCATGAGTCGACTTAGCCTTTTGTATATATAGAATAAACTTGCTTAATTAGACCTGCTTTATGATTTAGCTAAACTTCTTCCAGCCCAATGAAGCATCCCTACTTCTCTTTCAGGTAATTGTCAGCAACACAGCAGTAAATATCAACATGAAGCAGATTATTATTGTAGATCATGCAAGAAGAACAAAGGGTAAAATATTTAACTACAGCAGTGTTTGACTATATTCTGTGCAGTGAGAAAACCTGAAGTCATTTTCAAGGTCCACCATTTATTTTCAGTCATGTTTAGTTTCTAAGCTTTCTAAATCTCCATTTTCTGGCTATTGAAAAGAAAATAGGACTCCACTGAGTCTCCTATGTACCTACTCCAAGACTTCTATGAGGATCAAATAAGATGAGGCATGAGAAAACATTTCACAGACATGTGGTTAAAGTGTGAAATGTTTCCATCTGTGTTTCTGGGCTGAACAAACTCTAAGGAGTTTAGTAATAGGGAGAGGAAGTGGACATTGCTATGTGACATTATTAACCTGCAACCATAGCCACTGTTTCTGGGCTGGGCTGGGCTGTGGGCCCCGTTTTGTGCCATGAGTTCTTGGCAGCATAGGCTGTGATTTGGGAGGCTGTCATTCTGAGGTGGTGGCCTGTGTTCCACTTGGGAAAAGCCAAGTGTTGCTTTGTGGGCAACAGGTCCATGGTATTGTTTGTCTGTGTGCATCACTGCAGCTCCTGCATTGAGCTTCTGCCCCTGGTAGTCAGTGTGCATCATAGCAATCAGTCTGAAGGTGGAAAGGACACTTAGCATATTACCCTTTTATATATATAGATGGTATTGTGCTGCTCATTGTGTATCAGTTTAAAATATGTTTTGCAACATAAGCCTAAAAGTGGAGGATTAAGGTAAAGCAGGAAAAAAATTGATATAAATGATATTTTTATACAATACCCAGGATAATCAAGTGGGAAAGAAAAATTACAAATAAGATAATTATATATGTTATTTGGAAAAACTTATAGAACACAATATAAGCAATTTAACTTAGTTTCACATAAGCTTTTGTTATTGTTTGGTCAGTATCTGACAAACATAAGATTAATTAATCCTCATACAAAAACACAGGACAAATAATTATCAAGAAGGCTAAGACAATTGAATATCTGGTTTCATAATTAAAGTGTTAATTAGATTATTTGGTTTCTTATGTTCTCCTTGGATTCTGGCTCAGGATTGAAAATGCCAGCAGGAGTTTATCTATTTGGCCTGGGTTGCTTGCTCTACTTAGATTCCTTCACTAAATAAGAATCTTTAATATTCACTACACTATCTCAAATTATTTACATTATCAAACAATGGGAATAATGACATGCTCCACCATTCTATTGGATATTACTGCACTTGTTATACATGTATTTCTCTAAAGAACATTACTGAAACAAAAAAAATGAATTAATATCTTTTTTAAACAAAATTTTAAAATTACAAAATATCTATTTAGTTTTTTATTAGAAAATTGTATTCATGTGACTGACTATCTTCGATTCATTATCTACTCTGATCAAGATCAAATGTGATTTGTCATAATCGATGACTAATCATGCTAGCAATAGATTATGTTGAATAACTACAGTTAAATCCTTTTAAAATGATTTTATAGTTCTACTAGAGGCCCAGCACACAAAATCGTGTGCAGTTAGGGTCCCTAGGCCTAGCCTGTAATCAGGGCTATATTCTGCTCATTTTCCAATCCCCAGTTCTAACCTACCACCTCCACCAATCGATGGTGCCTGAGTGCCAGGAGGAGGGCCCAAAAAGTCTGCCTTCCACCTGCTCACTAGTCCAAGCTGTGCCACTTACCAAGGTTCCCCTGTTAGCCATCCCCTGATCAATCAGAACCTGAGGGCTGGGGGCAGGGACCAAGAGGTCTGCCTTCTGCCCACTCGTCAGTCGCTGCTGCCACCAATTGATCAGAGACTGGACACCCTGATTGGAATGTTGAGGGCAATCCACCCTGGATCAGTCCAGTTTGCTGGCTGCAGTGGGTGGGCATCATAGCGACTGGTCATTAGAGTCGTGATGGTATTATAGTCTCTGGATTCTTACATATAAAGATTATTAAATAGATTTTTTTTTTAAGATGGGTCCCCCCTTCATTTTTTATTCCTTGGTTTCTAACAGAGATTTTTCCCTATTAGTTTCTGCTTTCCCCCGGAACTACCATGCTTAGCTTTCATGCATTTTCTTTGAGATTGGCTCAATGACACTGACATTTGGGCAGTTTCTACATGAGTGTCTCAGGATACAAGACACATTCTGTGTGAGGTTATTCCACATTGCTGTGATTTCCTGTCCTTGTGGGGTGCATGTCCCTCTCTGTCACATAGGTCTCAAGAAAAACATGTGTAGACATTCATAGACCAACCAATTTAATATTATATTCCAGTTTCCAATGATGCAGAATACAGCTGCAATTGTGTTTCAAGGAGAAGTCTGTGGCGAGGGCAATCACTGCAGTACTGTCCTACCCTGGGCCCATCGCAGCCTCAGTAGACATTCTTCTATCATGGGGAGGTTTTGGCTCCACATCTAGTTACTGTGTACAGTCCACTTCAGTGTACAAGACTTCCTTTCTCCTCAAAAGCCTCTCTGCTCAATGCTCTAAGCATGGTCTGTGCTCAGTAGCTCTTTGGCCTGTCCGTTATCATAAGATTTGTCCAATCACTCATGAAGGGAACTCCCCAAGCAACAGAAATATTCATTCGGCTGGTGCTGTGGCATGTTAAAAGGCACAAGGGCATTCTGGCTTCACTTTTTTGTTTGTTTGTTTGTTTTTGTTTTTGCTGAATCTCATGAGGTGCACATGATGTTAAAATGATGCAGCAGAGATATCAAAATTACTTTTCAGAATTATCATCTTGAGATGGTTAGGCTGGGGGTTTCTTAATTCTTTACTATCTGGATCTTCACCATTGGTCTTCAGAGGCTTAATTTTTACAGTGACTTGTCTAATAAATGCTGCCACAGGTATTTGAAGTCTGTCAATATAGATTGTAAATGTACCTTTCTAATGTTTGATCTCACATTAGCCCAGTGTCCAATATAGAAAGGTGTTTTCAAGTATTTAGCCATATGTTTTCACATCCATCATAATTGATAAAGAAAATATTCTCTCTGACTCCAATGTTAAATCTTACCTAATAATAGAGAAACATGTAAATTGACCTCTGCTATGCCCACAGACAATCAGAGTGAGCATGCAAATTAACCCAACAAAATGGTGATTAATTTGCATACATACCTGGATCACTCCCAGCTGGCATCGGAGAGGCTGAGCCTACAATTGGAGGGGAGAAGGGTGAGGAAGGTGCTTCCCAAGCCTAAAGCCTTGGCCTTGGGAAGGGGTCACGCCCGTGACAAACACAGACCATCCAGAAGTCAGCACTGGATTGCCCAGCTGCAGCCTGGGACCCAACACTGACTGCTCAGGTAGCTGAGACCCAGAAAGTGAGTCAGGGTCTGATCTGCAGCCTCAATGGAAGCTGTTGATCAGTGTACTTACCTCTCTCTCCCTCTTTCTTTCTGATCTTTGCCAGCAGTCAGGCTTTTCTTTCTCTCCCCAACTCTTTGATCAGACCCAGAAATAAGCCTGGAGATGCTGAGGTGGGTGCTATGGGGTACCAATTGATGCTTATGAGGTGGAGCTTCTGACACTGACTAGCACAGGAACTGACCAATGAGAAACAAAGGTAGGTGCCTATGGGGAGCCAATGGCTGCCTAAGAGGTGGAGCTTTATTTTAATATATTTTTAATTAATTGTTTTATAGTGAGGAAGGGAATGGGATAGAGAGTTAGAAACATCGATGAGAGAGAAACATTGATCAGCTGTTTTCTACATACTCCCTACTGGGGATGTGCTCATAATCAAGGTACATGCCCTTGACTGGAATCAAATCTGGGACCTTTGAGTCCAGGGGCCAATGCTCTATCCACTGAGCCAAACTGGTTTTGGCAGGAGGCGGAGCTTTTGACGCTTACTGGCATAGGAAACAACCAATCAGAACCAAAGGAGGTGCTGTGGGGAACCAATGGCTGCCTAGGAGGTGGAGTTTCTGATGCTGACTGGCATTGAAACTGACCAATCAGAACCAAATCTGGATGCTGTGGGGAGTTAATGGCTGTCTAAGAAGTAGTTTTTGACACTGGCATAGGAACAGACCAATCAGAACCAAATTAGCCAGCAGAGGAGGGCATTTGGGGGTGACATCAGGCCTGCAGGAGAGGGGAATAGGGATGATCAGGTTGGCAGGCAGAAGCTGTTACGGGCAATCACTCAGGTAGGCAGGTGAGCAGGTAGGAGCCAGTGGTCCCAGATTGTGAGAGGCATGTCTTACTGCTGGTTTAGCCCTGATCTCTGGGATCAAACCTAAAATAGCAGTAGGACATCCTGCATGAATTTTGTGCACTGGGCCTCTAGTTTTAAATAAATCCCAATGTCATAAAGAACACTCAAGAAGCTGTTTGTTGCCTGGGATTTGTAAAGAAAAGATGGTTTTGAAACTTGGAATTTCCCCATTGGAATTTCCGGCATTTCCTCATATCCAGCAAAAGGAATCTTATACTCTTTGATAAGATTCAAAGCACAGTAGGGGAAAATTGTGTCCTTGACCAGTATTCAATTTGGCAGAGAACAGTAGGGGAAAATTGTGTTCTTGACCAGTATTCAATTTGGAAACTTTAATCGTGAGGCTCTTACAATTTAAAGGAGGGTTAATAAAAAAATCTGTTCCACTTGCTAAACAGCTAAGATCAAAGTTTTAATAAAGTAGATTATAATGTTTCTACACCATGGGAAAGTGTGCTGTTTATGTGTTATACATTATAAATACACCTGAAGTATCACAAGGCAAGGCCACCAAAACTCAGCTCTGGGGGTTAAGTCACTACTGCTGTATCGTCATCCTCAGGAAGATCTGCAAGTTCAGGGTCTTGCTGGTTTTTAAATAATAACCAGACTGAGCTTCTGTGACTAAAGAAAAACTTCACACTAACTATAATTTATAAAATTTCAACTATGGCCACTAATTAACCTAAAACCTTAGTGCATAAAGAACTGAATCTCAAAAGGGTTTTGTGCCAGCATTCTGCCTTGTAGTCCTCACTGCAGAGCACAGGTTTTCAGTAGAACTTGTCCAGTTCAAAGGCTTGGCTGTCATCACCACTCACTAGAGCCCACTCAGGCAGTTGGGAGTGAGGGGCCCAGTCAATTCTGTAAGCCTCCTCTTCCTCACAAGGTCATTGTTGTTCATCATGGCTTTGGACACCAACGGCCAGAGTTCCTACTGGGTAAAGTTGTAGTCGAATTTAAGAAGCATTGTGTTTACCCTGGCTGGTTTTGCTCAGAGGATAGAGCATCGACCTGGAGACTGAAGAGTCCTGGGTTCTATTCCAGTCAAGGGCACATGCCTGGGTTGTGGGCTCGATCCCCAGAAGGGGGCATGCATGAGGCAGCCAATTAATTATTCTCTCTCATCTTCGATGTTTCTATCTCTTTCTCCTTCTCCCTGCCTCTCTGAAAGCAATAAAAATCTATTAAAAGAAAAAGAAGCATTGTTTTATTCCAACATGCTCCTGATCTCCATTTGTAGCCCAAGGGTTGGATCTTTGGTTAAGAAAGAATTGTCACCACTCCATTTGTGCCTGGCTTAACCAATTTATTTATTTATTTATTTATTTATTTATTTATTTATTTATTTATTTAATCTTTATTGTTGATTTGGGGACCAAGAGGAATGCCTTCCACCAGCTCACCATTCCCCACTTGCATACCTCTAAGTGTATTGCAGATATTCCTTTTTTCCCCCAAAACTCCTTATAGCCCACCCCCGCTCCCACTCACGGCCTTTTCCACACTATTGCCTGTGTAGGACCTAATTCTTTTAAACACATTTTTGTTAAATAAGGGAATGAAGTCAATAAATAGACCAAAATGAGTGCAATTAGCACATAATTTATATTATGAAGTTTGTCAGATTACAGCATCCTTCCATTATTTAAGAGGCTTGTTACACAGCTGGGGAAAGCAAGCAGTCATAAATTTCAGGAAACAAGCTTCCATGAAAGCCGTGTCTTGTATCTTTTCTATGTTTGTATAATCATAGCATATCATATTATAATTACAAATGCAATAATGGATTAGAAGGTAACTGCACTGATTCATTTCTTTATGTACTCAATCATTTATTCCCGTTATGATAGCAACTGCTTCTTAGAATATCAACAATACTGCTCCCAGAATGAAAACTGGAATTAATGCAGAGCATATAGGCTTTGCAGAAACATAAATTATCATTAAAGATTAGATGATTTATATATCTTTCCATTCTAGAGCTCTGTCATATTTACCCTTAATTTTGAAGACCCTAGGACTCTACCTAGCCATGATTCATTAACACAGTTTTATATCAAGTCTAATAAATCACTTTAAGTCCAAGCAAGGCCTTGAATAATATGTTTTACCAGGAAACTCTATAAATCATGTTCTGAATGGAGGGCTCTTATCCTTGTTAACCAAAACAGACAAGGCAGAGCTTAGTTTATTTTCAAAAGGACAACCCTGCATTTCTCCCCATTACAGACCAGTCCCTTTGTTGGATATATTTTCAAAAGTAACTTCACTCTCTTTTTTCATTTTTTTTTAAAACTAAATGCATGCCTCTAATAGCTGATGTGGAGACAAGGTATCTTTCAGAATAGCTCTCTAATAAATATTATTTTCTGTCTTTCAACAAATGTAAAGAAGTACATTTGAACAATTAAATTTTTAAGCATCATCACAATCTATACAAACTGTGGAAAAATAACCAGGCTATAGTTGTATATTCTGTCATTTTTGGAGATGAAAACATACTGAAACACATTTAAATATATAGGAAATAATAGAAAAACATGATAGCAATTTAACCAGAAACAAAGATATTCTGTAAAATATATTAGGAAAAATGCATGTGTTCTCACGTGTGTGTGTCTCTCTCTCTCTCTCTCTCACTCTCTCTCTCTCTCTCTCTCTGTGTGTGTGTGTGTGTGTGTGTGTGTGTGTGTAAACACATATATTTAAAAATATATTTAACTAGAGACCCAATGCACAAAATTCGTGGAAGGGGCTTGGCCCTCGCCCCAGCTTTGTAGGGAAAGTCATTCAGAAGGACATTCGGAAAGTAGTTCAGCTGTCCAATCTAATGAGCATATTATGCTTTTATTATTATAGATTATAATTTAACATGATTTTTTGCCTTATACAAGTGCAACTAACCTAATTATGATTTGAATGCCTATTTACATGAGTCATCCCAAGGAACACAGGTTTCTCAAGTCATTTCTTCCACCACATTCCATACCTCCTTGTAACTCTGTATATTTACTTTTCTAATCCCCTGTTCTATCCCTCTCCAGCCCCTGAAATCTCCCCAATGTACCCTCTAGAAACGATCATTATTGGACACATATCTTTTCATGCTTTCCAATGCTTCTTCCCTCTTCGCTCTCACTGAAATCAGGATTTCCCTTAAAATGCTGCATTCCTGGCAGATATCTCATGTGATAACTGGTTTATTCCAACTGGACTTCTTCTTACAACATCTAAATCATTCAATCTCCTTTTCTCTAAAAACACACAGCACTGAGTATCATAAGTATTACTACTAGGTAATACTCCCTCTAATTACTTAAAGAATGTAGCTCTTGGCTCACCATCACTATTTGCAAGAGTTAGTCCTATTATAATTATTGGTGAATTTAGTAACCAATTAATTCGTTCTTCCAATACAATGGCCTCCTACCCATAATCTCTTTTCTGTAGATATTGTTGTCTATTTAATCAAATCACTGATTTTCCATGGCCATTGCCGTTTTTCTCGTTCTTGCCATTTCCTGAAAGATCAACTCCTCCATAATCATAATTTCAAGAATGGATTCACTACTGTCAATTTATTTCAGTGCTACTCATAATTTAATATCTTGTAACTTCAATAAAATCTGAAATTGTACTCTTTTTCCATGTAACTTATACTACTTGTACTAGTTTGCTAGGGCTGCCATAAAAAGATTCTACAGCCTCATGGTTAAAAGAAAAACACAAGAAGAATTTTATTTTCTCACAGTTCTGGAGGCAAGAAGTGTAAGATCAAGGTGTCGGCAGGGTTGATTCCTTCAAGAAACTGAAAGGGAAAGATCTGTTCTAAGTTTCTTTCTTGGATTGTAGATAGCCATGTCCTGCCTATGACTTCACATCATCTTCACTGTGTGTGTGTCTATGTCCAGATTTCCTCTTCTTCTTGGGGTACCATTCATACAAATCTGGTCACCCTCTGAGATACTGAAGGATAGAACTACAACATAAGCATTTGGGTGGGTGGGGTACACTATTTAGCCATTAAACCCCTCATTACCTCACATCCTTCCTTCCCATTTTAGATTCCAGTGAGTTTTAATTATAATTAGTTGTCTACTCTCCTTTGCTCTTTTGCCATTACTCATATAAGCCTGGCTGAGCTTAATATTTGCTAAATTCACTCTTAACCTACTAAGTATCAACAACATAAAAACAATAGCATGGAAAAACATACCCCACAAACTTGCCGACTAGTCTCACTTTAAAAATATGGATCACTTACCCCTACATGGCCCCTTCTCTAAGTGTATTACAGAACACAGACCAGACTTTCTCAGAATAGTGACTATCATTCTTGTATGTTCATTAAAATCACCTGGGACACTTCTAAAATTGTGATGCAAAGACACATTCCAGACCAATTAATTCAGAGTTGTATAATTGCACAATTCTGCTTTTTTAAAGCTTCACAGATGGTTTCACTGTGCAGCCAGGTATGAGAACTACTAATCTAGGCCATTTTGCACACTCTTAGATTAATATTTCATATCTTCTCTACTCTTTTTAAATTTTCAACAGCTTCTCCTTCTTCTTCATATCTAGAAGCAATCATTGGAGAAATTCCATAGTCATCTCTCCATGTGAACCCACTTATTAACCTTTATCTATCCGTGCCTTTCTTTTTTTCTTAGGATACTATTGATATTTTCCCTCAAACCATCTCTTCCAACTATCCTCCATATCTATCCGACTGACATCCCAGCATAGTAATTGTTGCCATGAAACATAATCTATACTTTGCATCAATTTTGCATGTACTTCTATTTTTTTTTTTTTACTTTTAGATTCATAGCAACTACTACTTCCCCTGCTGCCTCTTTTGTCCATGTCATTATCATATTTTGTAACAGTTTTTTAATTGCCATCCTTGTGTGTTCATTCTTCTCTTTTCAGCCAGTTCCTAACTTAGCCAGAAAGGTACTTTTAAATTGTAAGTTACATTATACTTCTGTTTACTAACTATTCACTGTCTTCCATGTACTCCAGAGTCCACAGTCTCTGCAATACCCTCATCTTTTGCTTTTCCATTCTGGTCTTTGCGTTTTTGAAACTGCAGTAAAGTCTTGTTTTATTAATTCAGGGCAATCTATTTAGTTATAACTTTACTTGCTCTGTAGTAAAATTTGTGAATCGATGCTCTTTTATTTCTGTTATTCTACTTCTCTCTCTTTTTTGTTATACTATCTTTGTATAGCTCCTATATATTTTTAAAAATCATTGTTTATCCTGAAATGCTTTTTTATTTAATTGTCCATCTATTTTCAAGTTTGTTTTGTGATATGGAAACCCAAACCATGATCCAGACTAACAAGAATCTTTAGTACAGAGTTTTGTATGTTGGAAACATTTTTTATCAGTGAAAACCAGAGTGGGATGGATCCTACAAGCAGCCTCTCTGTGCCTTTTCATGTTCTAAAAAGAGGAGTTGCTGTTTTCCCTTCATATGGTGCATCTCGCTCTCTGGAGTGCTGCTTTTAGCAATATTTGTTCGTGCTCTTCAGCTTTTGGTGTCATTTGTGAAGACAATCATACACGTCATATGAGCTGCTCTTGAAATGACACTATCTTCTTTTAAACAGTTATTTATTTTCAAGTATTTCCTATTTTAATTAAATGTAGAACTTTGATTTCTGCTTTGTATTCTCTCTGATATACTTGCATGTATTATGAGAGGGCAGAGAAGAAACCACCATCTTTACTAGGTCATTTAAAACAAAAAATTTCAAATATTACAAGAAAATGGCTTATTAATGGAGAAAATATTTTTTCATAAAAAAGTAATTACTGGAAGTTTCAGCTGGAGTTTTCTTATGCTTTATTTTACCAACGATTGCATATTTTAATAGCATAAAAACATTTCTGTTTATTTGCACATGAGTTATAATGCTAATACTGCTAAATATAACATTGAAATTGCATTTTACTTATTCGCCTTAATGATTCAGGTATAGAGGCACATAGATTTTAAATCTAAAGGCCAGATTTTCCTTTCTTTCTAAGAGGATACTGAGCTCTGCATTAGTTTTAGGATATCTATACTAATAAAAGGGTAATACACTAATTAGACTGGAGGTCTTTCAGATGTCATTCCGGATGTCCTTCTGGACTAAGTCACAATGGTGTGGGCAAGGCAGAAGCAGTTAGGAGCCATCAGGCAGGTAGGCAGGCCAGCGGTGAAGGGCCAGCGATTAGGGGCAATTGGGTAGGCAGACCAGTGATTAGTTGTGATCAGGTAGGCAGATGAGTGGTTAGGAGTGATAAGCCTCAAAGAGGGAGACACAGGCCTCCCACCAAAGCCTGTGTGAGGGACGCTCAGGGTCTGCAATGTGAAGTGCTGGCAGTGGTGGACACTGCAGGGCGAGGCTGGCACCATTGCAGCTCCTTAGAGGGCATGGCAACTGCAGCCTGGCCCAAGTCCCTGGATCACAGCTTCTGGTCGTGGCTTCTGCAGGGCTGGGCTGCCACTCCTCCTGCTACGATGCCTGGGCAGTTCCTGGACCCTTCCATGACTGTGGGCTCTCTGCTAGGGCTCGGCACCCTGACCAGACTCCAAACTAGGCCTTGACTGCAGAGGAGCTGAGATATACTGACATCCACAACATTGGGGCCATGATTGCCCCTTGTCACTTCCTGGAGGTGAACCTGGGCAAGAGGCCTCAACCTGTGAAAAGTGAGCTAGACGAGGAAGAGGAGCAGAGGAAAAGGCACTGGGCAAAGAACAAAGTGGCAGCAGCCCCATGCCAGAACAAGAAGAAGGAGTGTCGGCAGTGGGAATCTGAGTAGCTGGAGCTCATGAATGCAGAGCTGAAAACCCAGATGGAGGAGCTGAAGCAAGAGCAGGAGCAGCTCATCCTGGTGCTCAACCGGCATCGCCCCACCTGCATCGTCAGGACCGACAGCATTAAGACCCAAACTCAGAAGGCAACTCACTGCTGGAGCCGTTGGAGAAGAAGTGACCATGGGCTGGGAGGAGGAAGATGAAGAGGAGGGTCCCAGAGGGCTCCTCCTTGCTGCATGAAAAACTCTTCAATGAGGCTCAGCACAGCCAGCATCCGCCTGGCTTTTTTGTGAAGCTCAGATCAGCCACACGAGGGGAAGAAATCCAGGCTGATGAAATCCAGGACCAAGCGCTGAGACCAATGTGGTCCTGAGGGGAGGCTTGTTCGGCCTGGGACCAGGTTTGCAGGAGGCAGGACAGAGGCTCTGTGATGGAGAGACGCCCAACCGGGCAGCTGTGTGCACTTCTCTGGCCTCTCTGCCAGGCATCCACCCAAAGGACCTCTGAGCAGCCAGGAGAAGTCATGAGTTGCAACCAAAATTAGGCTGAGTATGGAACTCAGAGTAAAACTGCAATTTACCTGTCCCCAGCCCTGACTTTGACTCTAATCCTGATCCTGATGCAAGGCTGGAGAAGGGCACAGTGCCAGGTCCTGCCGTACCGACCCACTGTGGTCCAGCTCAGTCCTGCCCAGAGTAGCAGCCAGGGCACACCTTTCGCAGGCCCTGCTGGAGGTGCTGTGGGCATGAGGTAGAGGCGTCCTTCCAAAGCACATACCCACTGAATGCTTACAGACTGGCTGTCCTGGCAGGGCTTTCAACTGCACATGTTTTTTTATACTTTTTGTTTTTAAATATTTTTTAGAGAAAAAAGATTTTATACAAGCACTATATAAATGGATTTCTATAATAACTCAGTGTGATACAGTATATTTGTTATGAACAGATATTCAGCAGTTATGACTGTTGGGCATAACTGCTAAGTACTGTAGTCTCTAGGTGATGGGGGCAGGGGTGAGGGTGCAGTGCATTTCCATCCTGGTTAAACCCTTCATAGTCTCAGTTCTGTATCACTCAGTATCTTAAAAAAAAAAAAAGAGGGAGGCCCAGGGTACCCCGCCAGGGGCTGCAGTGAGTGGGCGGGGCCTTCCTCTGCAGGGTGATCAATCTGGGGCTTCCACCATTGATAGCCCTGTAGAAGGAGGCCCAGGCCAGCCAAGAGATCACATTCCTTGCCTGTTGCCTGCAGAGGGAGGTGACTGGCGGGGTGGGGGCAGTTGTGCACAGGTGACAAGGAGTGGCAGCCACGGGGTAGGGCCAGCTGCCAGCAGCTGGAGGAAGGAAAGTCCCGATAGGCCTTGATCTCAGGCCAGGCTTATGGACCCTACCCAAGGATCCCATATTGCAAGATGGTACAGGCCGGGCTGAGGGACACCCCCCCTGAGTGCACAAATTTTCATGAACTAGGCCTCTAGTGTAATAGAAAGAACATACCAGAGTTGCTTTAGTATGGTTAATGAACACCATATTGTAGTAGACATCAATTCATTCCATTTTATGCCTAGAGCATTAGTGAAATTAGGAGAAGCAATGTAATGACCTAGATATCAAAATGTATTAATGTTATAACCATGGATTTTTAAATCACTTGGAATTTAAAAAAGTAATTCACAATGTTTTTAATATATGATATTGAAACTTTAATAATTTATAAGCCATAACTACTGCAAGAACATCCATATCTCATATTAAAACATGATTTTCCTCATAATAGGATATAAATATTTTACTCTTATTGAATATCATAAGCATTTAAAAATCATTTTACAGTGCTTTAGGTAATGATTTTTTAAACACAGGGTGAGAGTAATCTGATATTTGCACATATGATTATGAGTTCTCTTTACAGAAATTTTATGGAATATGAAATTTATTTGTATATTAGAATTTTTTATTACATATTAAAGTAATTGCATTTGGGATTTATAGGTGTAAGTCTTTAAAAGGAGACTTATTTCTTTTTCCTAGAAAGAAAGTGTTGTAAGGGAAAGTTGACATAGTCAAAAACAGTTTTGGTCATAGGAAGTTGATGAATTTTGAGCACATTAACAATTTTAGATCCAGAAAGATCTATGAATATAATTATACCTATGCCCAATTAAGAACAGGTTGAAATTAGAGAGGGTTTATTTAAAAATTAAAAACATTTAAATCTTTGAGGTATAAAATTCATGCTGTTTTATCTCATATAGTTTGTTTCATAAAAATATGCATAGTACAGCTAAGATTTTATTTTGGTAATATTTTGTACTACATGGGAAAAAGTTAATGGAGAGTAAGAAAGGAATGTGATTCATAAAGGACCAATGAAAGAGAAAATGGCACCCAGCTGAAGTAGCACTCCCTTAAGCCTGGAAGAGAGAATATGCAGCCCTGATATTGATGACTGGAGATCATGAAGTCTGTTGGTCTGCAGCTTTCTATATCTACCACTCTACTAGAAATAACAAAGGGTAAATAAAGTTGAATAAGGAAGAGTACCTTTTCCCTGGAGAGCTCTTTCTTGGTACTGGCAATAATTGTCTCTTTGTCTCTAAATGCAATTGTGTCTTTCTGTCCTGGAGGTCACTGGAGTCTTGCTGATCCATTCTTTGTTGGTCTAAGATTTCCCTAACTCTCACAGGGAAAATTTTATTTCTTAAACCTCAAGTAACTACTGCAGCATGCTAAATTATTAAACACTAATATAAAAGAAAAAATGCTATAGGGGAACAAATCAATAGACAAATACTTCATAAGAATAGGATGCTAGTCATATAGTATTAACAAAATAAATTCATAGTTATGGGAAATGAAAGAAAACTGAATTAAGAAATGTCACAAGAAGTATTAATATCTAAATTGATGTGAAATTTTGAGAAAATGTTTTATAACACTAGTAGAATATTGTAGTTGTTAATATATTTGAACTCTGTGAATCCCACTTAGAAAGCATAAACTCACCAAAGAAAGTTAGGGAGATCTGTATTCTTGTATTTCTTCTCATCCCTTGTCCATACAGATTTCTTATGCTTTTATACCTAAACGGTTTACATTATTTACATTTTGTTCTGTGAATATAATTTTTCTCTCCATTATATCTTACTCTACATGTTAAAAGATTTAATAATCATTATGATTCTATTTGCCACATGACTTCTCCTATCTCAACTCTTTATTTTTATTATTCATTTAAATGACCAGATAATAAATTATGAGCACATTTGTTTTGTTAAATTAATTCAAGAAATAGAAGAGGCATTAAAGGCTTATAGCTAATCATAAAATGGTGTGCATTTTGTAATTGTGGAAAAGTAAGCTTTGTCATCAGGTACTAATACAAAAGGTCTTGTCACTAAATATCTTTAATTTGCAAATTCATTTTTCTCACAAGAGGGATTATGACAGATAGTCTTAATGACATGTCTTTTGTTTCATAGATATTAGGAAAGGGGTGCAAGCAGCTTATCATCATATCACCAGTAACCAAGGAAACATATCTTAAAACTGAAAAAAAAAAAACTTAAGCCAGTTTTTTTTTTCTAAGAAATTGCACTGATAAGAACTTAATAAACTTTGAAATTTAAGGCAAAATTAATGTCATATTCTTCAAAGTTAAATGTCAACCCATAACCCTGACAAAGCAGAAGAAAGGAAATAGTAAAGACCATATTAGAAATTAATGAAAATGAAAACAGAAAAAGAGTAGAAAATCAAGAAAGTCAAACACTACTTCAGTTCTTAAAAGAATCAGTAAAACTGATAAATATGCCAAAACCGGTTTGGCTCAGTGGATAGAGCATTGGCCTGTGGACTGAAAGGTCCCAGGTTTGATTGCCATCAAGGGCATGTATCTTGGTTGTGGGCACATCCCCAGTAGGAGGTGTGCAAGAGTTGGCTAATCAATGTCTCTTTCTTTCATCAATGTTTGTCAGAAACCAAATATTGTTCTTACTAAATGGATGTAAACAGGAGGTCAGAAGGCTTGCCAACCTTAATTGCTCTGAAAGTTCAGAGCTGATTACTCATTGTTTAGTTGAAACTATCTGTTTGTTTCATGTTAATTTCTGTTTTTGTTATTTCCTGCCTAAAGGCTAGAGGTGTGTCCCAAAGCCTTAATAAAAGGGAGAAAAAGGCCAGAGCAAGTGGCAGTCCTTTCCACTAGAGGAAGGCTCCCTTCTGGCCCCCCAATATCATCAAATTAATATTTTCTAGTCTCTCATTTCGTTTGCGTGCAGCCTCCTTCAGAACCTGAACCCTGACCCGGGAACCCTGAACCATGCAGGACGTGGAAAGAGGTTCCCACAAATGTTTCTACCTTTCTATTCCTCTCCCTTCCTCTGCAAAAAATCAACAAAGTATATTAAAAAAAATACAAAACAACTGACTTTTTATTCTAAGCAAGAATAAAAAGAAAAAAAATATACAATTTTCCAATATTAGGAAAAAAGGAAGAAATAGCATCTCAGTCTTTATAGACCCAGATTGTGGCACAATGGATTGAAAGTCATCCCATGACCAAGATATATCATCAGTTCAGTTCCCAGATGCACAGGTTTTGGGCTTAGCTGATCAATGTTCTCTCTCCCTCTCTCTTCCTCTCTCTAAATAAAAACACTAAAAACACATTAAAAAAAAAAAGGATAATATTGAATAAGGTAACTCTATTCACATAAATTAAAAAGATAAAATTGACAAATTTATTGAAAGACATAATCTCACAAAATAAATAACCCAACTAGAAACTGAATTTTTATTTATAGCTTTGGAAAAAGGTAAATCACAGACTCATGTGATTTCATTAGTGAGTATAAGGAAGAAATGATACTAATGTTACAGTTTTCTTCAGAAAACTGAAAAGAAGAAAACATTCTCAAATTATTATTGAGGCCATGTTTATATGAAAAAAAAAAACTTAAAGCAAGATTACTCATAAACATAGGTGAACATTTTTAATAAAATATTAGCAAATTGAATTCAACCATATATGGAAAAGAATAATACATGAATATGAATACTAAGTAGGGGTCTACCTCAAGAATGCAAGGCTGTATTACAATTTGGAAATCAATTCATATGTTTCACCATAATAATAGATTAAGTAAGAAAAAATTAGATTTGCTCAATAATGCAGAAAAAGTGTTTGCAAAATTTAATGTCCATTCATAATAAAATGTTTTAGCAAGTAGAATTGGTGGGATAAAAGGCCTGTATAAGAAACCAGTATTTAATGGCAACAGACCCAATGTGTTGACTCTAAGCTTGGATAAAGGCAGAGGTTGTCTTTCCTTATCACTTTACATTATTAGAACTCCTAGCCAGAGTATAAGTAGACTACAGATTGGATACTGCATACTGAATATTTGTGTGCTTCCCGAAATTAATGTATTACCATTTGGGGCTTAGCTGATCAATGTTCTCTCTCCCTCTCTCTTCCTCTCTCTAAAATAACCCCCAAAGTGATGGTATGAGGAAGTGGAGTTTTGGGAGATGATTAAACCATGACAGTGGAACCCTCACAAATGGGGTTAGTGCTCTTATAAAAGAGATGCCTCACAGCTTGGCCATGTGAGGATACAGAAGGAGGTCCATCCTGCAACCTGGAAGAGGGTTTTCATCAGTACTAGACCATACTGGCACCCTGATCTTGAACTTCTAGCCTCTGAACTATGAGCAATAAATTTCTGTTGTTATAACCAAGTAATCTATAGCATGAATTTTTGCTATAGCAACATAAATAGACTAAGATACTGAATAAGACAAACTTGTTTCTATTTGCAGGTGGAGTAACTGTTTACATGGAAATACTAAAAATAATCCTACCAGTATGCTGTTACAACTAACAAAAGAGTTTAGAAGTATCATTGGAGACAAAGCCAACATACAAATATCACTGCATTTCAAAAATTGTGGTAAACAACTCGTGAGATCTATTAACAAATGTTTAAGTATAGAGTGAAATATTAAAGCACAACATTGAAAAAAGCTTTTTCAACATGATTGACTGAAACTCTATACCCCATGAACAGCTACTGCTCATTTCCGAATTTGGTCAGCCCCTGGGAATCACCATTCTACTATCTGCTTTGGTGAGTTTAACTATTGTATTTTCTGGCATATAAGACGACTGGGGGTATAAGGACATTTCCAACTTTTCCAGTTAAAATATAGAGTTTGGGATATACCTGCCCTATAAGATGACACCTGGTGCATAAGATGACCCCCCGACTTTTGAGAAGATTTTCCTGGGTTAAAAAGCTGTCTTATATGCCAGAAAATACAGCACTTTAAATATCTCTTTATATAAAAGCCTAAGCAACCAGAACGACCAGTTGCTACAATGTGCACTGACCACCAGGGGCAAATGCTCAACTCAGGAGCTGCCCCCTGGTGGTCAGTGCTCTCCCACAGCCAAACTCACCTACCCAGCCAACTTTCTATGGTCCCTCCCCTCTGGCTGAACAATCCCCTGTAGTCCCCAGCCAGCAGGCCTTCATCACCCTATTGGGGCTGGCCTCTGGGCTGGGAGAGGAAACGAAGGATGGGTGACAGCAAATGCAGCCTCTTTCCCAGGGAGGGGCGAGACCAGTGGCTAACCTCTTGTGCCCCATCGCTTCCCCCAGCTAGAAAACCCCAATTGACCCACTACCACCCAGTGCTGTGGCAGTGGCAGTGTGGAGGTGAGGGAAAGAGGATGGAGAAAGTCGGGTAACCGTGTAGTGGTGGGGCACCAGTGATGGTGGTATTGGTGTCTGGCATCTGTTTCTTCCACACGGCCCAGTGACTGTAGCCTACTTTCTGGCAATGCCCTGATCTGCCTGACCCCAATTGGCCCTGGTCACCAGCCAGGCCTAGGGATCCCACCTGTGCACGAATATCATGCACTGAGTCTTTACTGTCATATAAGCGGATTCATTTAGTTGTTGCCCTACTGTGATTTGGCTTATTTCACTTAGCATAATTTTCCAAAAGTTCATCTAATTTGAAACATATGACATTATTTTCTTCTTTTTTTTTAATAACTGAACTAGTGATCTGGTGCATGGATTCATGCACATTGAAAGGAAATCAAATAGAAGGTGGCCAGGGGGGCGGGACTGGGAAAGATGGGCCAGTCATACCCTGGAGCCAACCTTCCGTAATCCCTCCCCAGCATCTATGGAGTGAGCAGGGTCCCTCTGGCAAGTGGGGTCCCTCAGCTTGGCCTGAAGGGATCAGGCCAAAACTGGCTCTTCAACATTACCCTAGGGGTCCCAGAGAGTGAGAGGACACTCTGCAAAGTTGCTGATGTAAAGGGTGTAGAACACAAATGCAAGTGTACAGTAAACCAGATTCAGGACCAACAGTGCCCCAACAACAACATAATCCACAGCCGAAGGTGGAATCGCATGCACCGTGAGGAATCAGGCTTCCTTCTCTCTGGTTTTGGGGTGCATTACCCAAGAACCACTGCTGCCAAGTCACTGCAGCTCACCAACTCCTGCATTGAGCATCTGTCCCCTGGTGGTCAGTGTGCATCATAACAACCAGTCAGATGGTCAGACATGTAGCATATTATCCTTTTATATATGTAGATAATATTCTGTGTGTATATATGCCACATTTTCACCATTCATCATTAGTAGACATTGGGCAATTTCAACTTCTAGGGTATTATGACTAATGCTTTAATGAACATGAAAGTACAAATATCTCTCTGAGATTCGGTTTTCAATTACTTAGGATTAATAACTAGAGGTATGATTACTGGAGGATCATACTGTAGTTCTACTTTTACTTTTCTGTGGAACCTCCTCCAGCAGTGCACAGGGTTCCAAACTCTTCACATCCTCACCAACATTTCTTTATTTTCTGTGCTTCAGTTTATAACATTGTTTCAAGCTTAATTTTATAATTCTTACAGATGTTAATATAGGGATGAGCTGGGTTAAGGGCATACAGCAACTTTCTGTATTATTCTTATGCAACTCTTTTTTAAGTTTAAAATTAGGGGATAAAAGGTGAGGACAAAATTAAATTACATTTTTAAAAATCCAAAAAAAAAATTCCACAAAAACCCACCTGTTAAAACTGCTAACTTTGAGGAATAAAACGAATACACTCCAAATAGCTTAAATTAGTGGTGAGTAAACCATGGCTTACAAGCCAAATGTGGCTCTTTGGCCCCTTGAGTGTGATTCTTCCACAAATACCATGGCCTTGGGGAGTCTATTTTGAAGAAGTGGCATTAGAAGAAGTTTAAGTTTAAAAAATTTGGTTCTCAAAAAAAAAATTAATCATTGATATTTGGCTCTGTTGACTAATGAGTTTACCAACCCTGGCTTAGATCTATGTTCTCTCTAGATTACATCACTTAAATTTTACTTTCAAAGAGATCTGCAATGCTATTGAATAAAAAATAGTAAATATAAGAGTAGAAATATATTAGTGTTTTTCTAATTCTATAGTACATTTTTACAATGTTTTAGAAGGGTAGCTTACTATCCTCAGGAAGTAATAAGAACTGAGTTATTGATGAAACTACTATGTTTTTCTTCCAATTCTTTTCCAGCTTACTTATAATTAAGATTCTACATAAGCTAATATAATTATATAGGATGAGAAAGATAGATACCGGCTTTAATAATGGAGGCCAAAGGGAAAACAGATTACTCAAAACCATTGGCAAGTGGGTCCTAGTGATTTTTCTCTCATATCATTTATTAGACATTTAATTTCCTGATCAAGCTTCTAATGCCATTCAGCTTAGTTTATGGCATGCATGATCACAGTGGAAGCCTCACAGTTGGTTCGCACAAATAATCACACATTGTTGAAAAATAATAGTTGCGCTTGACATTTTTCAGGAAGTGCCATTAGGTTTTCATTTAATTGTAGCATTTCTATCTAATCTACATGTGACACCTATGCAATAACACAGGTAAGAATAAGATGATTGAGTTGGGAGAGTTAGGTCCTTTCAGCCGGAACAGTTTATTCTTACAAGAAGCTCCTTTTGTCACCTTGGCATTTTCAACTGCAGAAGATTTGGCCGTGAGAAAAGGAAGTTTGAATCTGATCTGGCTCTATCTCTTTTAACAATGTGCTTGAAAGTGACATAACATTTTTCAAGTCTGAAGAAATATACCATTAAATAAAAAAGCAAAATATATTTTCCTCCCTCACTGAATGCTTTAACTCTCTTCTCGTGATGGGGGAAAAAGGCAGGTTTAAAGAAAAATATAACCCTTGCATTACTGAACATGCATCAGTCTCCCTGGGCTTCTTTGTCAGTTTCTGCCATTGTGTAGGAGAGACAGTCCTGTCAGGTTGGAGTCTGCAGTTAGCTGGGAGAGCTGATGCAATTGAAAATGCCAACATGCCATTTTGATGGAGAGTAGACAGATAGAAACTCTTCCTATTTGAAAGAAATAATCAAGCTAAGCCATCAAGGGGCTTTATGAATTTTATTTACTTATAATTGATTAATGTGAATGAAACATTGATATTATTTTTCTCAAAACTAATATATTCATTCAGCTCATTTTACAGAGGAATGTTTAACTGAATTAAATTTATAAGGTTAAATTCAATTACAACCTAAATAACAATTTGGGAGGGCTGAGCTATGTGGCAGAACACCAGAATACTCACTCCTCCCAATGCATTTACCCTCTCCCACCTTTATAGAGTCCCTTATCACATTAATTCTTGGGTTGGTCATGTGACTTTTTTGACCACAGAGCGATAGCTCATATGATGTAAGTAGAAAGGTGAAAACTGCACAGGGGAACCCTTACTTCTTTGGAGACCATTCAACTGCTGCCATATGAGGAAGCCCAAGCTTGTATGTATAATGAAAAGCACACATGGCTCCTTTTTCCTTATCACCCTGGCTACTGTCTAATCATAGTCCAAAAGCCTAACTGAGTGGACAAGTAAAATCCAAAAGGCCAGAGGTCTAGCATATCCCAGACAAAGTGGTTTACCCTCTTAACATAAGCTAAATAAATGCTTATTATTTTCAGTCAATCGATATTTGTGTGTTTTTTGCTTATGCTGTAAATCTAATAGATATTGTATGAGATACTTAGTAATTACTTGTCAAGTCTGTATTATAATGACATCACTCTGAAGAATGCAAAATGATAAATATAAGGTGAGTAGCACATCAAATCAAGAGCAGAGTATATAACCAGACCCTCTGTACTTAAGTCATTCCAAAGCAAAATTTTCAGAGAATCTTAGGAATAATAGTCGAGAGAACAAAAGATCCATGTTTCTTGGCCTGCGAGATAGTAGACCACCAATGCATTTCATAGACTGTGATACTAGCTGCAATAAGAATTGGTTGTATAACTCAGGTGGAATAGTTTAGACCAATCTTAAATAATTTTAATATGAAACAGCACAAAGCAACATTAATGAGACAATCTCATTTGGATCTTGATTAGAACAAAATGATTGTCAAGATATCTTTTAGTTAATTATGAAAATACTAAAGTAGAATAGGCAGTAGTGTTATTAAGTTAATTTTATATTATTAAGTTTGATACCAGCATGGCTAACATTCATAAGTGTTATATTACTAAAAGTTATTATCTACTAAATATGTGTAGTGAGGCATTTAATAGTGAAATGATTTTATGTCATGGATGTACTTTAAAATATCCTGGCCAATTCCCTCCTCCAAGCAGGGGTGGAAATAAATGAAACAAGCATGGCAGTCTTTAGATGATTATTAAAACAGAATTATGGAGGCACATATGTTCATTACATTATCCTTTTTACTTTTATATATGTTTTAAAAATGTGAACATTTTAAAGTAATAAAGTAAAATAAAACATATAATCTGCTCATTCTTTTTCAAAATTCATGACATTATCAACCTGATGAAACTTTTGTATCTTTTCACTGAGGTGGAAAAACACTTCTGACAGATTCTGACAATATTCTGAACATTTTAAGCCCCTAGCATTCTTGAGATATTTGAAGACTTTATAGCACAAGAAGGACAAGTTATATTTCCTGGTAATGGGGCAGGTGAAAGTTCAAGCAATTAACTAGAGGGGAAATGATGCTACAATATTTTTACTTGATATTTTGAGCAGTTCAAGCTGGTTATATTTCATTGTAATTTTTCTCTCTCTGAATGATTTCCTCTAAAAACACCTGATGTCATTTCTAATATTAAATCAGAATTGATATTTTGCATTATTCTATAGCTCTACATCATAGAATTCATCTAATAGCTTTACATGACAAGAATACAGTAGAGTGTGAAAGAGAACCTAGTAAACTGAAAACAATTTTGATAAGAAAAAACAAAATAAACAAAACTATTTTAAAAATATAAAATGAAGAAATATTTAAATGCCATGATATCAGTTCTCCCCCACTCAACTGCTAGGTGTAAGTATAAATTATATGGCAGGAACAGTTGAGTTTAAAAAAAAAAAATTGAGCATGTATAAAATAGGAAAAGCTCCAGGCATCATGTTTATTGTCTATTATGAAACACAGACATCCTATCTAAAAAAAAGAGAAACATGCAAATTGGCCATATCTCCCCTATGCCCACAAGCCACACCCACAAGCCATGCCCACCAGCCAATCAGGAGCAGGTATGCAAATTAATCCAACCAAAATGGCAGTTGATTTGCATATCCAGGCACAGAGGGAAGACTGAAGACAGCATAGAAGGAAGCCAAGTGCTGTAGAAGGGAGCAAAGCTGCGGAGAAGCAAGCAGGCGAGTAATGGAGAAGGAAGGGGAGCAGGCGGGACAGTGGAGACTGCCTCAGGAAGCCCTGTTGTAGGAATCTTCCTGCAATGGCCTTCTAGTTAAATCATATACATGGCACACAGAAATGTAAAACAGAGGATCTAAGAGTTCTTTCATTTCTTTTTTATTAGTTCTTAATAACATAAGATTTTATCAGAATGACTGAAGTTTATAAAGGTCATTATAAGCCATATTGTAAAACTTGGGAAGTCAATAATAAATATTAAATGGAAGCAGTTTAGCTGTTTTTGTATTTGAATTATACTTTGGCTGCAGTCAATATATGATAAAAATAAAACACAATGTGGTGCTTAAATATAAGAGCAAAGAAATATAAAGTTATAAATCTATATAGTTTTTATACTGAAGGTACATAATTAGATTTAATACTTTATAGAAACTTAAAGCATCATAGTCATAAGAATCCAAAATTGAGTAAAAAAGCATGAGTATTTGATCCATTCAGATTAAAGACAAATTTCCTAATTAGGGGACTAGTAATAATTAAGTTCTATAATTATGTGAAATGTTTAAAAAAATCTAATATAATTGATCCATATTTCTAAATATTTATGTATTTTGATAAGACTGTTGCTTCAAAAATATTTTATATATTTCATAGTAAAAAGCAATTAGACATATTTAAATTAGTGTTTAGGGCATAACCAAGTATCTAAGTTGACAACACAGAGCATTTTAGTATATTAAGAATTCATCTGCAAATGTATAGTTTTTAAATGTGTAGTCAATATGTTAGTAAAAGTTCAAATTCTCATAGATGGGAAAAGTATTTGAATATTTTGAAAATTCTGATTAGCTTAATTTTATGATTTTAGAAACCTATTCAAAAAATGCACTACATTTTATATATAACATTGTGACTTTTCATTATAGAAAAATTTAATAATGGATTCTTATGCAATATTTCAAAACTACATAAACTAATAAATCTTTCTGCCATGATCAAGTCACTCAGTGACAACAGCTTGCAGGCATTAGACCTATTGAAATAACAAATAGGGAATTCACTTTATATCATATAAAAATAGGAATATCTGCAATATGAGTAAAGCAATGATAATAGCTAGGAGCTATGAAAGCTGCAGATATGTCAAATGTTAAATCCAGCTGCCAGTGAAGAGAAAGAAGGAAAAAATAAGTCAAAATTCATGGTTAGGAGAAACCCTTCTAAAATAGCAGAGTAAGGGCCTCTGAAAATGTGATGTTCCATAAAAAAAAACACTTTAAAAAATTGAAAAAAAAAAAAAAAAAAAATATATATATATATATATATTTTTACTTTGGAAATTAACCAAAGACTTGGAAAAAAAAATCAAAGAATCATTTATTCAGGAAAAATGGCTAATATCTTTAAGACTAGCAGGATTTGTGGCAATTTACCTTGCCCTAGTCCATTGGCCCTCATTCAAACTCCACCCTTGTCTTAACACTCAGCAGCCTCAGACAATAATATTGTGAAAACCAGTCAATAGAGGGAGCAGACTGAGTTGGGAATTTCCCATAAACTCCACTGACAGAGAGTTTTCTCTATTTGAGATGTCTTGAAACTTTATGGAAAAGCCCCACTTTTAAGACTTGTCTTTCAATAGGAAGAGTTAAAAACAGAATAATTGTTTAACCTTGCAGTCTGATACTGTAATATCAGTTACATCAGAAAATAAATAAGCCAAAAACTTACAAAGAAAATTTGGAAATTATATGTCTACAGAGAGCAATGGAAAGCTTCAACATATGCCTACATACCTTGAAGGCCACACATGTGCAGAGATATGTGTGAAATGGTATGTCCTAATCTGTTACCTCTGACTGATTATCTGCAAAAACAGGAATTCAAAGTTAAGACAGAGTAGTAAACTTCCATAGAATTAAGTTATCCATATACTAGTAGAAGAATCTTATTGATTCAAGTTCTTTAAGGCAATCTCAGTGTAAGAATTAGTTAACCATTGAGCTAACATAGTAGCAACTTTAGTGCCACACATTGCCAATAATATAGACTTTATGGAATTATTCCAGTAAATCAATTTTATAAATTGTAAGTTAAGGAGTGTCTGTACTATGAATAATTATATGCTAACAAATTACCAAGCTTAGAAGAAATTGATACATTTCTAGAAACACACGTATCAAGATTGAATCATGAAGCAATAGAAAATTTAGATAGACTAATAATGCATTAAGTAATTAAGTCAGTAGTTTAAAAACTCCTAGCACAGGAAAATCTAGTGCCAGACAGCTCCACTGGTGAAAAGTACCAAACACTTAAAGAAGAATTAACACCAATATTCCTCAAAATCTTCTGAAATATTGTGGAAGTGGGAACACTTCCAAACTCATTCTTTGAAGCCAACATTACCTTGATATCAAAACCAGATTAGGGTACCACAAGAAAACTAAACACCAATATCTCTGATGAAAATAGATGTAAAAATTCACAGCAAAATATTAGCAAACTGCATTCAAGAACAAATTAAAGGGATTATACAGCCTAGCCAGTGTCGCACAGTGGTTGAGCATGGACCTATGAAGCTAGAGGTTGCAATTTGATTTCTGGTCAGAGCACATGCCTGGGTTGCAGGCTGAATCCCCACTGTGGGGCATACAGCATGTAAGAGGCAGATGATTGATCAATGATTCTCTCATTATTGATGTTTATATCCCCCTTCCCTTCATCTCTGAAATCAGTAAAAAAAAAAAATATGTTTTAAAAAAGGATTATACAGCATGACCTGGTGGGATTTATCCCTGAGATGCAGGATATTTTGAACTAAGAAATGTAATTCAGCAATAAAATAAAAGATAAATATCCCACGACCTTCCAAATAGATGCAGAAAAAGCATTTGATAAAAGACTTATGAAAGAGACAACTAGAGCCCTGCCAGAGCTCTGTGATTTGAGTGCATATATTCTTCTAAATTCTCCTTGTCTATGCCAAGTACTGGGGCAGGCTCCTTCTCAAATCCTGCCCGTTATGCCAACTGTTAGAGCAGGCCTGTCTCTCTGGGGTTGGACCTTCTTAGATGCCGGTGGTAGATGAAAAAGCCATAAGAAGTTGTGGGTACATAAGAAAGCCTTTATTGTAGAAGCCAGAAAAAAACATTCCTTTATAACAGTGTCTCAGTCAGGCAGATGCACACACTGGTTAATATGTACATCTTTGCCATAAGGTGGCATTAGTCTCTGTACCCACAGCTATTATCTGAGAAGCCCCATGCTGCCCCTAGACTCACTGCTTCACATAGTGGCAGCACCTGGGCTCTCTGCCTCAGCAGCTCTTCAACCGCTCCAACCTTACAGAGTAGCTACATCCTCTGTGCCTACCTCAGCTTCTCCAGAACATTTCTCTGCTCAGCACACTGTCTGGTCTCTGTAGCTTCACATAGTAACTACCTCCGAGCTTCTCTCTCAGCACACTGGCTGGCTAATTACATGTATTATACCACTTAGACAAAAGAGGCCTCATATTGCTGGCTACAGAAGGACACAGTGTACCACCTGTATGTATGTGTGAATATATATATATATATATATATATATATATATATATATATATATATATATAGAGAGAGAGAGAGAGAGAGAGAGAGAGAGAGAGAGAGAGAGAGAGATTATACAAATTAGGCCAGGACACTGTAATGGTCACAACCAGCTCAGGAGGAGGGGCCTGGTGTAGGCCTAGAGCCTGAGAGAACAACAAATAGGGCGGCTCCAGAGATGGAGAGAACAACATGCAGGGAGCCAGCCCCCAGCCCCAGCCACATGGCCATGGCTAGGGCCTAGGTTTGATTCTGATCAAGGGCATGTACCTAGATTGCAAGCTCCTCCCTGGCTGGGGCCCAAGTTTTTGTTGTTTCTCTCTGTCTTTTCCTCTCTATTCCACTCTCTGTAAAAATCAATGAGGAATATCACCATGTGAGGATAAGAAGAAAGAAAGAGAGAAAGAAAGAAAGAAAGAAAGAAAGAAAGAAAGAAAGAAAGAAAGAAAGGTCATATCTTATGAAAGAAACATCTTGAAAATGCCTAAAGAAAGTTGTAATTTTTTCTTGGTGAAGGGATTGGAGTGTGTTGATGGAAACACCTTGGCAGCTATGGTGACTGACAGTGGCAGCAACAGAGGGGTGATGGGAGTGGAGCCTTCCCCTGATCTGCCCATTTGCCTCCCACAGAGGATATCATAAGGACATCCTCTGAGTGTTCCTCAATTGTGAGAGGGGGCAGGCTGGGCTGAGGGAGCCCCCAGTGCATGAATTTCATACACCAGGCCTTTAGTCCTATGTAATAAAAGGCTAATATGTAAATTGATGGAATGGTGGAATGACTGGGTTGCTATGACTAGCACTGACCACCAGGGACAGACACTCAATGCAGGATCTGCCCTCTGGTAATCAGTGTGTTCCCACAGGGGGAGTGCTGCTCAGCCAGAAGCTGGGCTGACAGCTGAAGAGCTCAATGATGGTGGCTGAGCCTCTCCTACCTCCACAGCAGCACTAAGGTTGCCCAACTGTCCACAGACTCCTGGACTCTGAGAAGGCACAGGCCAGGGTGAGGGACCTCCGCCATCCTGAGTGCATGAATTTCATGCACCAGGCCTCTAGTCCTATATAATAAAAGGCTAATATGCAAATTGATTGAATAGCAGAATGACTGGTCTCTGTAATGTGCACTTACCACCAGGGCAGACATTCAATGCAGGAGCTGTCCCCTGATGGTCAATGCACTCCCACAGGGGGAACACCACTCAGCCGAAAGCTGGGTTCATGGCTGGTGAGCACAACGCTGGTGGTGGGAGCCTCTCCCATCTCTGCTGCAGGTAGGCGGTAAGGAACTCAGGGTCCTGGACTCTGAGAGGGTGCAGGCCTGGCTGAGGGAGCCTCTCCTTCCCCAGTGCATGAATGCAATTCATCAGGCCTCCATATTTTATAAAGAAAAATTGGAAGAGTTTCTGTAATATCAGAATCAAGGTAAGGTTACCCATTCTCATCACTTCTATCCAATATGATACTAAATGTTCCAGCTAGAGTAATTAGGCAAGAAAAAGAAATAAATGGTATTCAAATTAAGAAGAGCGAATAAAATTGTTGCTACTTGCAGATGATATGATCTTATATATCCCAAAGAATCCATCAAAAATGGGAGCAGGGTGGAAGGGATAAATGGGAGGAAAATGGGAGGCCATCTTTAATACTTCAAACAATAATGATATATTTAAAAAGAGAAAAATATGTTGGAATTAATAATTTCAGTTAAATGGTAGGTTAAAAATCTATTACAGAAGTCAGTGACATTGTTTTATATGAATGATGAAATATTGGGAAAATAATAAGCTGTTCTAATCATTGTAGCATCAAAAACAATAAAATACTTAAAAGTAAATTTAAATCAAGAAACTGAAAGAGGCGAGACTGGTTGGCTCAGTGGATAGAGCGTCGGCCTGTGGACTGAAAGGTCCCAGGTTCGATTCCAGTCGGGGGCATGTACCTTGTTTGCAGGCACATCTCCAGTATGGGGCGTGCAGGAGGTGACTGATCGATGTCTCTCTCATCGATGTTTCTGACTTTCTATCCCTCTCCCTTCCTCTCTGTAAAAAAATCAATAAAATATATTAAAAAAAAAAAACCTGAAAGATCCGTACAATGAAAACTATAAATGATGTTGAAAGAAATTGAAAACACAGACAAAAGGGGAGGGGGGGAATGAAGCTGGAGCCCAGCCAGTGTGGCTCAGTAGTTAAGCATCAACCCATGAACCAGGAGATCATGGTTCAATTCCCAGTCAGGGCACATTCTTGGGTTGTAGGCTAGATCCCCAGAGAGGGGGAAGTGGGTGCAGAGGGCAACTGATCAATAATTCTCTCTCACCACTGATGTTTCAGTCTCTCCCTCTCTTTCCCTCTCTCCAAAATCAATAAAAAAGAAGTGCCGCTAATCCTACATTTTTTAAAAAAAATGAGTGTTATATTTAAAAAGCAAGAGTTACATATTGATATCATTAAATGTCATAATCAGACTTTTTTTTTCTCTTAGGAATTCTCCTTTAAATTTAGCCTCTTTTTGGCTCAACTGCGATTTATTTCCCTTATTATTTCTAACCTTCAAATATCATCTTTTTAAGAGTTGTTTCAGTTCCTCATAAAACTAAATTTTCTGTTGCAAGTAAATATAGTTAGTGTGATATATTTGGATATATTAAATAACATCTGGGACCATATTTATGCTAGCAAACTGTTACACATTATTAGGCTTGGGGGCATGTCATTTTAATGGATGGGTGACAGTAGCAAAAAATGATCAAGTGCCAGGATGTGGCTGATTTATTTTTCAAAAGAATTATCAATTTAAAAGATTATAGGATACTTAAAACTGATAGATTCTTATTTTAATTGACGTGAGGATATTTATTATTTTTTATTCAAATTTAACATATTTTAGAACTTAAAATTATTTTGTTTTATATAATTTATTACCATTATTTGTTTCATTAAAATTATTTGTAGGAACCAAGTATTTATTTGTGAACATCTGATCCAAAATGAAAATAAAAAGTTGCCTTGGTAATTTCCTCTTTAATACTTTTAATGCAAGTCCAATTATTTTAACATTAGATGTATGGTAAAATGATGTATCAGTGAGTGAAGGCATGGATGAAAATTTAATTATTTGGGAAGTTGAAAAGATGGATAGAAATATTATTTTGATAGCTTCAGTCTATGTAATGTTTTAGCATCTAAAATTAACCCAGTCGAATTGTGCTGCCTATTTCTGTTACTATTTTCCCCATTTATCATTTTATTTAATATTTAAAATTAAATGATGCATTTTTTAACATACTGTTAAGGTATTATGTATCATTAGCATGCCATGAGAGAGAGAAAAAAGATTTTTAGCAAATCAAATTATCATTTCAAAGACAGAATTAAAATTCTAAGAATTCTTTTATCTACGAAGAAGAATAGTGGTTTTGGGAAATAGCAATAATCACATCTGAATATCATAAAGAGTTAAAATTCATGTTTGAAAATTGAAGTGTTAATATAATTTTTAAAGCAGTTCCCAAAACTGTGAATAGTAAGAAATATATAGATTTAAATGTAAAATATCCATTAATATATACTTGATACACTTTCCTATAAATGCAGTTTAAATTCCTTTAAATCATGTATTTTTCTATACAGGAGTGTTCCTTAGCTTTTCATATTGCACCAGTTCCCACTATTATGCTTATAATTAAAGTTATAATATTTTATTAATTATAACCTTATTATTAAATATTAAGGCAAACCCAATTAGGTATTTATTATATATTTATTATATGGAAAATACAACTTACTTTTAAAATTAAAATCATGCTTGTTTTACTCCTAGAAAATAAAGCAGTTCTCATTAAGAAAATTGGAATTGTGTAGTTAACTGGTATTTTCAAATGTGCTGTGCTTTTTTATGTGCTTCTCTTTTAAGTATTTTAACATGCTACACATTTTAGGAGCAAAAAATAACCCTGATTGGCAAGCAAAATTGTCATCTTTGGGAATTTATTAAGAGAGTAATGCAAAAAGAAAGACAAACCAATATAGTTTTACATTGACAATGGAATTTGTACTTGGCTAGAAGTGTCACCGACTAAATGGTCAAAAACGGTAGTCACAGGACTAAAGAAATATGTGAGACATGAAATTGTCTGTAAGGGACAAAGAGGACATCACAATGTCAAATATAAAGTGAGTTTCAGCATATAACTTTGCATTTGTTGACACCTTATCCTTGTCATATCACAGTCACCTACCACTACCACTCACACAATTCTTCTCTAGTTGATGTTATAAACTACTTCTATCAATCTGCTCTTGGAAAGATTCCTCATTTAACCTTTCTTCACTTGCTAACTGCTTCTTTTTTTCTACCATTACTCTTCACTCTGAACATTTCTGAAGAAAAATGAACTGATAGAAAAAAATATCTCACTCTTGGCACATATTTTCAAAAGAAGCAAGAAAAATTACTTTGAAACAGGGTGCTGTTATTGTTTTTCTGTTTATTTTGTGCACTTTATGCTGTAAATATCAGTGCCTGTAAATTATTTCATGTATTTTAAATTTTTCATGGATTTCTACAATTTTTATTTTAAAATGAACTATATATCTAATATCTCCAAAGTGGTAAAAACCACGTAAGTCAATTTTTTATTCATTCTGTACACATCTTAAATAAATTTGTGTTTATAAAAATTTATAAGATAATAATGTAGGATTTTGTATGGTTAATTTTATTTTTCCTAAGTTATATTAATTTTATCATTAATAATGTTTACCCATCATGATATCAACAGGTTCTGACAGGAAAACTTTCTTCAACATATAATAAAGTTCTTTGAACAAGGCAATTCAGATGAAAAACAAAATTAACATACTTTTCATAAATAAAGGATGTGATTTCAATTAGAATAAAATGAGTAGTACTTAAAATTTGAGGTTTTAAATTTCCACATAGTTGATAAAACAAGACTTAATTTGGCTGAAGTTTCACAAATAACATTCAGAAGTAAATAATTTTAGTTATTTTTATTATATAATTACATTGATTTTTTTTAAACGCCCATTTAAGATATGATAAGGAACTAAGGTAAATTATTCTTTTTAGGATAAATGTCTAAATCTTTCCAAATTCCTTCCTCCTTCTGATTTCTTCTGTTCTAACATGGCATCTAGAATTTGGGGGGGGGGGGAAGCTTACACTATATCACAATATAGAAGAAAAGGACCCTAGAATATATATGCAATATCTGTATTTTTCAGGTCCTCTAGCTTCTACTGGGATATCCTTTCTCTGCTTTGTTGCTGATGGCACAATTTTCAGCAGAGAAGATCTCTGTCTGATACACTAACTTGGTCCCCCCTGGGTTCTTACCAGTTCTCTGTATATGCTGAGCTAGTTTCATGGATGTATGTAGTCACACAGGGCTCATACTCTGAAGAGCCTTACTCTGGGTTTAATTTTCTGCAGCCACCATCTTTAAATTATTTTTAAAAATTAACAAGAGGAAACCACATTTTCATATTGCATTTAGCCAGGTGAATATTCTAGTCTTGTGTACATTCCGGTATTGTCTCTCAGTTTGAGGAACTTTCTCTAGAATTCCCAGTCACCGAATACTTCAGATTTTACTTCAATTCACCCATATTCCTCTTATATTGTAGTGCCTTAAACAGTATTCTTTTTCATTCCGTGTAGACAGTGTGGTCTCCCTGGATACTTTTCAAGCCACCAGAGAATCAAAGTTGTCTCAGAAGGACTTACTTGGGTAAGTTTTTCAGCCTCTATGTGCAGTTGATGATCCTCAGTGTTCTCCTCACCTTATCTCCTGAGCTTTTACACTTAGTCCATGTACAGGATTCCAGGCAGCCTGGTTATCAGTTCCCCTGCCCCTTTTTTTCTGCCCACAATTCTGCAATTCTGAAATAATAGGCATTCTGTATCGTTTTTATTTTAATGACTCTCTACTTCAGTGTAGAATTCACACTCTGTGATACTCTTGCCTCTCCTCTTGGTATACAGGATCTAGGAGAATTCAAATATAATTATTCTCTCTTAATAAAGGGAACTTTTTCCAAATATGAAAGTTGTTCAAAATTACTACTTTAGTAGTAAAAAGGTGAACACTGAAAAATCTTTGTGTTCATATTTCAACAATCCAAAAGCAATCTTTTGTCTCCACATGCCCATCAATGGAGACAATTGCTAGAATAGACAGGAGGGGAGATTTTTGTTTTAACTGAAATGTACAAGAGAAGAAAATGTTTATTATTGTTATTTTGTAGTATGGTTCTCTTAATGTAGTTAGTTAAATGTTTTGAAACCTTAAACTAATAAGAATGGAATCATTCAAATATATATTTTTAGAATTCAAATATCTAGAGTATTAAGGCTTTACTTTTCAGGCCTATCACAAATATTGTATTGCTTGGTGATATAAAATTATCTTACAAAATATAATTTCATTAAATAAATTGCAATAATTAGCCAGTAAAATAACATTTTCTTCTCTTTTTCTGTTTTGAGAAATGACTTTATGAAAGCAAATTATTTTAATGTTCTACCTCCATTTTACTACTAGTCAACTTATGCTTTTTATTAACTACTATAGGCCTGGTGCACAAAATTTGTGCACGGGGAGGGGAGGGTGTCACTCACCCAGCCTGCACCCTCTCCCAACCCAAATAGGCAGTCATACATCCCTCTCACAATTCGGGACTGCTGGCTCCCAACCACTCACCTGCCTGCCTGCCTAACTGGTAGTCCCTAACAGACCTACACTGCAGGCTTGGTTGCCCCCAACTGCCCTCCCCTGCTGGCCAATCACCCTAATTGCTTCCCCTGCTGGTCTGGTTGTCCCCAACTGTCCTCCCCTGCAAGCCTGCTCACTCCCAACTACCCTCTCCTGCAGGCCTGATAGTTGTCTCCCCCCCCCACCCTGCTGGCCTGATCACCCACAACTTCCCTCCCTTGCCAGCCATCTTGTGGTGGCCATCTTGTGTCCATATGGAGGCGGCCACCTTGTGTGTTGGACTGATGGTCAATTTGCATATTACCTCTTTATTATATAGGAGGATTAGATTCCACATGTTAGACAAATCAGGTCAATTGAAAAATGTAAGTGGCAATGAAGGAACTACCAATTCTATCAGAGTTAGAGCAAGTCAGAGAGGAGTTTATCATATTCAAATTCAGTGCTGCTCAGGTCTTTCAAATTGTTCACATTCTAGTTACTTGGTAGAAATAAGTTATTTTCCAACTTGTTAGAATTGTTTTTCATATGCACAAGTTCTCTAATTAAAGGTGAAAAATTAACCATTTGGTAATCTTAAAGATTATATTATATTTTTAAGAGCTTTATTAATATTATATTACATGTAATAATATATTACA